>APFE031355411.1:11772-136310 GCA_000404065.3 Pinus taeda | reverse complement strand
TGTCTTGATTACATCATTCTGATTTTGCACAGTTTCGCAGCGCGATATGATTGGCTAGTTTAGCTGCGCAATCATTTTTCCACCTTTCCGCAGCATATCATTGAGCAGCCATTTTGTAGCGTGGTGTGTCATTTCATAATTGCCTGCGCTACGAAATCGGGGATTCGGGGTTTTTCTGCAGCATATTTCCTTGAAATGTCAAATCTTGGGAGGTGAGTCATTAGAACCGTTCATATGTGTCAGTCGACGTCCTCTCCAGGTCATGATAGGATTCATTCCACCATCAGATATAGGATCACACACATGACAATTATTTCAATAAATCTTATCAGGTATGGTAGTGTAATTATGTTTATTCATGATGCATTAACGTGCCTGTTCTATGATGAGCGTTTGAAAAAACACAAGGAAGCCCGAATTCTCATTTAAAAAGAGACCACTGCAAGTGAGCCTGCATTCCAAAGCTGAAGCTGTTGTGTAAATTGGATTTGCTGATTAAGTTCTCTGTGTAAGAATATTTTGAGCGAGATGGAGAAAAGAGAGCATAGATCCGGGAGATGTCTGAGAACCGAACCAGAAGGACTTGATCTCACGCTCAAAGATGAAGGTGTTGCACGAGCTTTCAAACAGGCTGGTTGCTGGAGGTTCTGTGAAAAATTGAAGGGTGGACACACAGAGGTAACTAAAGCCTTTGCACTAAATTTCAGTGGTTTGAATTCTAAGGTTGCATTACTAGAGTTCCCTGTGTCTCCGCAAGCTATTTCTGCTGTCACCGAAATTCCAAGAAGTGGTCAGGAATGGTTCAAGAATTATAAGTTTGACATGACTCCATGTAAGGATTTTCTGAAGGATCAATATGCAAACGAGGACCTTACTAAGGCAGTCCCAAGGTATTATATTAAAGAGCATTATGCTCTGCTCCTCACAGCCATCCAGAAATACCTCACATGCGAGGGAAGATACACCAAGGTTTACTCATATCACTTCAAACTTTTGCTACATTTCACAGGGAAGGCGTCCATAGACATCCCTTTTTATTTATTCAGGAGTCTTGGTAAAATGTGCAACAAAGTTCAATTCAAAAGGGATAATTATGAAACATCTCTCTTCCATCATGGTTTAATTAAGTTACTGGTGTTAGATAGCCTGCATAAAATCGGTAGGGATTGGGACTCTTTCATTTTCATGTCGGGTTTCCAAAGAAAAACAGGTCTTACCCCATTACCAGACAGGGAAAAAGAAGGAAACATTCAAGAGCCTACATTGGCTGAAGAGCCTACATTGGCTGAGCCTAAGAAGCAGGCTAAAGACCGAAAGAAACCGAAGCATAAGCCAAGGCAATCAGAGAAGCCCATAGTCATAAAAGAGACACCCAAACCATCCAAGGAGAAGATCAAATATCAGAAAGTTGCGTCAAAGCCAAGTGGAGTTGCACAAGAAATAAGGATCAGAACTAGAAGCCAGCTAAGCAGAGAAAAAGGAAAATCAGTTGCAGTAGAAGACAGCCCCATGTCAAAGGCTAGTCTAAAGGATTTGCTGGAGGCAATTGACTTTGAACAAGCCACATCAGTACAGGTGGAGCCTATGCCAATTGATCTAACCCAGTCATCCCCTGATAGCTCCAAGAAATCAAAAGCCTCAAAAAGGCTAAGATTTGAGGAGGCTGGAAAAGAATTCATGGTCAAGCCTCGAAGGCCAATCACTAGGAGATAAACCCAAGCAGCGGAACAATTCCAAAAAGATGAGGAAACTTCCAAGGTAACAACAAAAGAAACCAAACCATTGCCTAAGGCAGAGAAGGCAGAGAAGGCAAAGAAAGCAGAGGAAACCAAAAGAAGAATCTATACCAGAGGACAGGCCAAACAAAGAGGAAAGCAGATAGCTCAGGCAGAAAAGACAAAGGAGAGCAGAAAGAAAGATGTGAAGGAAAAAGCTCCTATGGTCAAGAAAGACAAAACCTCATCTACGAAGGAGAAATGGGAAGCAGCTGACAAAGAAATGGCTGATTTAGAAAAGACAGTATCAGAGATTGCAGCCATGGAGAATGAACTTGCAAAGCTAAAGGCTCAGCTAGGCAAGTTAGCTGCTAAATAAATTGAAATTGTTTAAAGGTCAAATGTTGCTCCAAGTTTTGTTTATTTTTCTTAAGTTAATTAATTTTTGAGGCATGTATAAAAGGAAGGCAAATTAGTAATTTTGGAACCAAGGGTGAAGCTGTAAAAGTCAAAGTAATTGAAGAAATTCATTGAAGACTGTGATTTTGCAAAGAACAGCAGTTTCGTAGCGCGCTACGAAACTGCTGTAGGTGACTGTTTTTAAAAGAAAATTCAAAAATGATGCTGAGGTCATCAAATTTTGTGAAGAAAGGCTTCGAGGATAGGAAGAAAATCATAAATGGTTGCCAAAACCTTCAAAGAATGACAAATGTAAATCTTGTTGCATAAAGGTGAAACTTTTTTGTCTTTACTAAAGTTTTCATAAAGTATCTTTATGACCGGAAAATTAGGGTTTCTGGTAGGATTACCAGAATTTTGAGTTGAACACCTGGCAGTGTCCATAAAGCGTCCAGATTATTAGTCATAAGGTGTTATTGCATGGTCATTAAGGTCATTGTACAGCTTCAAGCACGTTTTGTTGGAAAATAAACATGGATTAAAGCAGGGACCGTGAAAACAGAGGATATATCTTCATCAAAAGCTGAGTCAGCAACACAGTTGGAATCCAAGGCAGCCAGTTCAGTGAATGCTCCTCAAATATATTTCAGCCACTACAGGAAAGGCACAGGTGTCAAAGATCAGGAGAGAATCATGCACACGAGGAGATGGTAGTAGAGTTTGATCAGAAATAGGACTCTATTGTATTAAAAGCACAATACCTCTGTATTTAATAAGTTAGTTTAAATATGGATAAGGTAGTTAATCATAGGTTTTCGAGCTCCCCTCATGCTGGAGGAGGAGACTCAAGATAGTTTAGTTTTGTTTCCTATATATAGGAAAAACTCTGATGTATCAAGGGTTGGAGATTTTTATCAAAAAAGACAGAGTTTTCATATTGGTTTATGTAAAGTTTTTTTTCACAGTAATAGAAAGCATATTGTTTCTTCCCAAGATTCATCTTGTGTCTAAAATGTTCAGAATGTATGTGGTTTTGGTTTTATTCATCTTGTTTTACAGTTCACTAGACATGCAATCACTCTGAATTCATCATTGATGCTCAGACTTCCTGTGTATGTTCTGTTGAGTTGAAGTCCTTCTTGGTAGATGTTTTGGACAGTGAGACATTATATGCCTTGGTTTCTATGATTCAGTAGTTGCTTGTTTACTGTAGGAATGTATGACTCCATGAACCCAATGGGAGAAGCCTTGATTTTGTTGTTCCAACCAGCTTAAACTTTATTCACTTTTTAAAGAGTTAGCCATCTTTTTGCCCTTAAATGCATATTAAAATCTGTGAGAGAGCCCTCTCTGACTAAGGAGGCTAAACCTTAGTCTAAAGCCTGGTTTGAAACAGTTGCATGAGATCTCACTAAGTAGCAGCCTTTAGTGCATGATTTTGTGACAACAGCGTGTTTCTTTAATTGTGTGTTTTACATATGAACTAATTCATTTGTTGTAATGCATAATCTATTAATGGAAATGTGTTGTATATGTTGTTAATTATGTCCCATCCATGTGACTGATCTGCTGAACATCAGACAGACCCTTCACATGAACCTTCTTGTAACAACTATTGCACTCGTCTCAGACTGATCCATGAGTGTTGTAAATGTTATCTTACCTTGTATGTTGTGACTACCGCATCTGAGAGGACTTCTCCGCCTGAAGCTATGTATGTCCTTTGTGTTGTGTGTTCCTAGCCAAGATGGGATTGATCCCTTTAAACCTGGAACTCACCTTCACGTATTTTCCCCCACAGTGAGAGAACCATTGACACAAGTACACTTACACTCACCAGGCATGTGAACCTCACTTCACGAAGACAAAGTGAGCCACTCTCCTGTGTTGACAAGCAAGATTTGAGGAAGATCCTTACGAAAATGGAAACCGGGCCACCATACCAGATGGGACTCCCACACCAAATGGTGTGATGTCTAGTTGGGACATCACAACTCGGTGATCCCCTGAATGCTGGTGGGTCCAGCACCGTCAACATTTCTGGTGCTAGAAGGAGGGAAGCCAGTTTTACATGGCTGAAACTCCTCTCACACTCATTCAACAAATATCTGGTCAAGGCAGTGACTTGCACTCTCCCTTACCTACACGCGACTCAATGGTTGGTTACTCCTCACCTCCTAGTGTCGAGCACGAGACTTCAAATGAACACCTTCACTCTGTTCGCCCCATCACTCTCCATTTCACGAAAGAAGTCGGACTAATCCCAGACAGAAATCATCTTCCACGTGCAGCGAGGAAGCCAAAGGCCACTACCACAAGTGTTCTTGTATCGTCAGTGGAAGAAGCAACCCTTTCCACACTTGAAGGTCTAAGAGAAGCTATCGAAGATGAAAATAAATCTTCGATCCTCTGGAAAAGTGAATGAGGAACTCTTGTGATCTTGAGATCAGACTTGGGTATAGGAGGTAAAGGGGAAGGCAACGGAGGAGGCAGAGGTGGAGACGAACCGATGGACTCAGAGTCGGACACATCAGACTCTGAAGGAGAGGAAGAATAGGAAGAATATGAAGAGATGGCTGACCCAAATCTTGAATGGATGAATCAGAGACCATTGGCTATCCTAGCTGTTTTGCATAAGATGACAAAGCGATTGGAGAGAATGAAGATGAAGTTTAACCCTGTCAATGGGGTGAAGTCAGAAGACCACTTAGACAACTTATATCTATAGCTGCAGAGCCTTGATGTACATTACGATGATGTATCATGTAGATTGTTTCCATGTACCTTGGACGGTCACATAACTGTTTGGTATCAGAACCTTCCACCTAACTCCATACAGAACTAGGGTTCTTTCAAACGCCTGTTCCTTAAGAAGTTCATTGATGACAAAACCCCAGCTATGCTACTCAAAGAGTTGGGAAGCATCAAGATGGAGGGGAAAAAAGGTGAAAGATTTCGATCAGAGGTTTATGCGTATACTGAAAGGTTCCCAACAGACACTAAGCCTCACCACAGATTACTACACGTCCACACTGCCAACCAATTTTACACAGTTTGTTAAACGAACTGCACGACAACCACTATTAGAAAATTATGAAGAGGCTATCAGTGTTGAGAAATACCTATGTGCAGTTGGAGTTGTCAAGGATCATCAATCGACAAAGGACTCCAAGGATGTGAGCAGGAAGTCCCAGGCAGCAACAAGTAATGGTAGAGACAAGGAAGAAACTGACATTGAGACCCTCACTCGTCTTGTCAAGAGCTTTTCCACTGAAATGTTTGAACTCAAACAACGTGGATCAGACACATTTGCAAGTAGCCACCCACCTAGACAGAGATAGGAAAGCAGCACATCAAGTAGCGGCCAGTTCTTTCCAAAAACTGCGCAAAAGCGTGACTGTCGCATCTGAGTGGACTTCTCCGTCAGAAGCTATGTATGTCCTTTGTGTTGTGTTTTCCTAGCCGAGTTGGGACTGATCCCTTTCAACCTGGAACTCACCTTCACTTTTTTCCCCTCGCAATGAAAGAACCATTGACACAAGTATACTTACACTCACCAAGCACATGAACCTTACTTCATCAGGACAAAGTGAACCACTCTCTTGTGCTAACAAGCAAGAGTCGAGGCATATCCCTAAGACAATGACAATCAGGCCATCATACCAGATGGGAATCCCACACTAAACGGTGTGAGGTCTAGTTGGGACTTCATACTGGGGTGATCCCTTGAATGTTGGCAAGTCTAGCACCATCAATAGGTTCCTATGCTCAACTCTCAAGTAAATCATCACAGATATTTTTGTGTCTTAGTCAATAGTTTTGTTAGCCACCTTCTCTAGCTCTCTCTAAGTTTGCTATGTCGGTCAACAATGTCATTTTCTACTAATTTTTATTGGACTCCTAGTTCCACTTAGGGACCTTTTATTTTCCCAATGTTGGGAAGTTCGTCCCAACCGAGATCTAACTAGCATCATGACAGCCCCATAAATTTTGTACATCATTTTTGCTAATATGAAGTTCTTGACTTGATTACAAAAATGAAATATAATATAATATGACAATTCTATCATTATCCAATATATGTTAATAAAAAATAATTTAATTTTTTTACTTAAATATAAAAGAAAATTTAATTATAAATAAACTAGCCTAGATCCATCTTAACCCCGGATCTAAGCTAGTTATATAATACTATCAAATATTTATATTTGTATTATGTGTTCTCTTTCTTATTTTCTCTCTCTATCTCCATGAAAACATGGAGGACACTCTCTCCTTAAACTATCTCCCTCTCCCCCCCTCCATCTTCCTCTCTGCCCCTCTCTCTTCCCCTTCTCTCTCTCCCTCTCTCTCTCTCTCTCTCTCTTTCTCATCTCTCCTTCTCTCCGTCTCTTGCTCATCTCTCTTCTCTCTCTTCGATCTCACTCTCCTCTCTCCATTTGTCCTTTGTCACTCCCTCTCTCTCCACCTTTCTCCCTCTATGTATTTATTCTTCCTTCTTTCTCTCCTCTCTCTTGAGTCCTCTCTCTCCATTTCTCTCCCACCTCCCTCTGTCTCTAACCCCATCTTTCTCTCTCTCTCTGCCCCTTCTCTCCCCATCTCCCTCCCTCCAACCCCTCCTCCTCTCCCCTTCACCTTGCTTGTTGTCATCGTGTGGATCCTTAGTTAAGATGGATCTAGTCTTGTTATTACTTACAATATTTATATTATATAACTTTCACATCTTTAAATATAAAAGTATTTTCATTTTTTTATTTTATTAAAACCTTAATTGAAATTTCTATGGAAATATTTCGTGAGGATAGAGAGTTTAGATATAGCTCAAAAGTAATTATAACATTTTTCCTTTTAGCTTCATTTAAAAAAATGGTATAGAATTAAATTAAATTAAATTATTTTTATTATGAAATAAGTTATGGTTTTTGGGCATGTTGTATTGATAAGCCATGGTATTGTAACAAATCTTATTTACAAGTTAATAATAGCCATGGTAAAGTGAGTGTGAATATCCATGGTTAAGAATCTTGTCATATTGTTAAAAAATATTTTGATTTTGAAATAAGTTATGATTTTTTGGCATGTGGTATTGATACGTCTTGGTATTATCCCCAAGCTATTGTAACAAAGGTTATTGGCAACTTCATAATATTAATGGCAAATTGGAGGTGAATACCAATGATTAAGAATCTTGTGATATTGTTATAAAATATTTTGATTGTGAAATAAGTTACGTTTTTTTGGACATGTGGTTTTGATAAGCCATGGTATTGTAATAAAACATATTTAGAAGTTAATAATATCCATGGTAAAGTGGGGATGAATATCCATGGTTAATAATATTTTCATATTGTTTTAAAATATTTTGATTGTGAAATAAATTATGTTTTTTTGTGTATATGGTATTGACAAGCCATGGTATTGACCCATGGTATTGAAACAAAGCCTAATTTTTACAAGTTAATAATAACCAATAAAGTAGGTGTGAATATCCATGGCGAAGAATCTTGTGATATTGTTATGAAATATTTTGGTTGTGAAATAAGTAATGGTTTTTGGACATGGGGTATTGATAACCTATGATATTGGCCCATGGTATTGTAACAAAACCTATTACAAGTTAATGACAAAATCAAAATATAACAAATTAATCAAACCAACATCTAAATGTTTGCACTCATAACCCATATCACTTTTACTCTTTTTCTATTTTTAATTAAACTGACATTTAAAATTATTTTACATATTTACATTATTATATATATTATATATAAATAATTAAATTAATTGGAAAGCAAATAGACATCAAATTCAATATTCACAACTAAAACATATATAAAAGTCATTTTCAACGCACAATGTAAAACACCCGACCTTGTTGCACATAATATTTCATTTAAACAATCATTTCCAGTTGAGCTTTAAGGAGAAATTACATTTTATCATATCAAATGTAATAACTTATTTGATCTAGATATAGAGTTATTCCATCATTGTAATAAGTTAACTAAAACATATATAAAAGTCATTTTCCACGCACAAAGTAAAACACCCGACCTTGTTACATAATATTTCATTTAAACAATCTTTTCCAGTTGAGCTTCAAGGAGAAATTATATTTTATCCTATCAAATGTAAAACTTATTTGATCTAGATATAGAGTTATTCCATCATTGTAGTAAGTTATTTAATCTAGACATAGAGCTATTGCGTCATTACTGTTTTATTGATTGATTGAGATGCAAAGATTTTCACTTTAATTATGGCGTAAACTTCCCAAGGCTGCCACTCTTTACCGTTGGCCATGGTTAGATAGATCGACCATCCAAATATTTTGGACCATTCGCTCTCATTGTTTGTCAACCGCCTAAGCATTTTTAGGAGTAGCCTATAATGCGACTTTTTGGAGTCGACGTGACATGTTTATATGTTTATAGATGTTGTTACGGCATGGATGTATTACGGCAACTTTTGGCAACCTCGATAAACTCATAGTTTCATTTTCCGACCATTGTACAACTCTCCTGATTTCCAATCAATTCTTCCCTGATCTCCGCGGGCTAATTTGAACTTTAAATTTGTTGCCTCCGTGCTTCGAGTTGAATCGACTACAAGTACAAGCTCCAAACCCATTAATGATTGTTCATTTGAATTTTGAAAACTCGCCCCGCCTAAACACTGAAATTTGGATTTCAAATTTGGGGATCCCTAAATCAATTTCGTTCCTTCAAGGCGTAAGGAGCCACGTTCCTTTATCAAGATGTGCTCAAGCGGAGATTGAAGAATATAGTTCCCGTCCCACAGGAAGAAGAGGCAAAGCTGGGCCAAGCTAGAGCAGTTTCTTAGCTCTGCGGGAATCTATCAGCTCAAATTGTTGCGTTGCGTTGTGACTATAATCTGGTGACTGAATTTTATACAGCGATAATCGTTGGGTATACGTAGTTGCATGCATTGGACGTTGGTAATATTGTGGAGTTCAGGTGGAAGGGAGCTTGTGAGGAAATTGGATCTTATCACAAAATCATTAACATTGCATATCTGGGGATTGTGCCGGTCAGAGAGTTACCGTAAAGGGTGAACACTTTGACTTTGGTAATGTTAAGAAACATTGTAAGTCTGTCAAAATTGCAATGGTCATGGACAAGAAAGCGATGAGTGATGATGTGTCGTGATTGCTCTAAGAGGCGGTGGAGGAGGCAACTTGTCTGCCTGGAAAATAAAACTGGTGAGCGTTCCCCCCATTCTCACGGCCTTTCAATTCTCAAGAATCGGGCGAGACGTGGTGACAAAAACCATCCACCGATGGCAATAAAACATGCCTTTCGTGGAAGAGGATCTGTTCATGCGTGTTCAGTTCTTTTGCATTAACGTGGAAGGAGGGACGCAAAAGGATATGAATGCATTGTTCCAAGGACGTAAGGAGAAGTTCTTGAAGATTATGAACGCAACCTTCCTAGAGTTGAAGATGGCGGAAAACGTGTAGTGAAATAAGCTCGATCGAGTCCATGTCTTTCATCGGAGGGACTGCTAACGTGAGTAAATTGACAGAAAGATACTATTCCAGCAAAGTCCACTTCAAAATAAAGTCAGATATGGTAGTAACCCCCCTCCCCATATCAGGCCTCCAAGGATTGTTCCACATCCTCGAAGGAGTATGTACACATTTTTTTTCTCCTCCGGGAGGGATAATGAATAGGATTCCTTCCTATGCGATGCCCTCCCTCACAGAGCTGGAAAAATATTCGACATACAAGACAAAGTGGTTTGGAAGAACAACATCAACCATGAGCACCACCTTAATTTTATGCAAAAGATTTATGTATACATGGATTATTTTAATTATTTGGATTTCAAACCGGGAAATGTAATCAATGGAACTGCTACAGTCTTTAGAGAGACTTGTGAAGGAATTTCGACACGTAATTGTAAGTTTCTTTGATTGGTAAGAGGAGTTCATCATCCCGTGGAACATTTATGCACTTTTCTTTCATTACACATATACACACTGAAATCATTCTCAATGCCAAACACAAGAGTGGAGCATTCATACTCCTTTGGAAAGTTATAATGAATAGAGTCATTCATATGCGAAACACAAATTTTATGAGCAAATTTATATGCAGACAATATCAAATAGAGATGAACATTTTTGTTGCAACTCGCGAACTAGTTACATAGGAGCAAAACATTAATGGTGAATGGCATAGGGAAAGAAAATGAGCAATTTGGTTAAAGAGATTAGGAAGTTGATTAGGTTATATTGGATTATGCTTTGTAAATTAATTTCAATGTAATAATCCTTATTTTTTTTCACTTGTTGGTTCAGTGATACCCTGGTCAGTGGGTAGTTATATAGGAGCAAAACATTAATGGTGAATGGCATAGGGAAAGAAAATGAGCAATTTGGTTAAAGAGATTAGGAAGTTGATTAGGTTATATTGGATTTGGTTTTGTAAATCAATTTAAATGTAATAATCCTTATTTTTTTTTCACTTATTGGTTCAGTGATACCCGTGTCAGTGGGTAGTTACATAGGAGCAAAACATTAATGGTGAATGGCATAGGGAAAGAAAATGAGCAATTTGGTTAAAGAGATTAGGAAGTTGATTAGGTTATATTGGATTTTGTTTTGTAAATCAATTTCAATGTAATAATCTTTATTTTTTTCCACTTATTGGTTCAGTGATACCCGGGTTAGTGGGTAGTTACATAGGAGCAAAACATTAATGGTGAATGGCATAGGGAAAGAAAATGAGCAATTTGGTTAAAGAGATTAGGAAGTCGATTAGGTTATATTGGATTTTGTTTTGTAAATCAATTTCAATGTAATAATCTTTATTTTTTTTTCACTTATTGGTTCAGTGATACCCAGGTCAGTGGGTAGTTACATAGGAGCAAAACATTAATGGTGAATGGCATAGGGAAAGAAAATGAGCAATTTGGTTAAAGATATTAGGAAGTTGATTAGGTTATATTGGATTTTGTTTTGTAAATCAATTTCAATGTAATAATCCTTATCTTTTTTTCACTTATTGGTTCAGTGATACCATGGTCAGTGGGTGGGTAGCTGCTACGTCCACCGTTTTTTAACAGTACCCAAGAGCTTTCGAGAATCCACCCTGTGACCTCCCATTGTAGGGGCACTTGATTTGACGGATTGAGCTAAATTCTTGGGGCTATGTAATAATTCTTATTACAATGGATTAATATTAATAATCTTCCATAATCTATTTTTCTTTATTTTGAATTTATGACTTAAAGAGATTAGGTTATTCATTCTCTATTTTTTATTTTGATTTTAAATCTATAATTAAGAAAAATATTTTATTAGTGTAATTTAATTTTTCCATGTATATTTTAAATTTGATAATAATTTTTTAATAATTAAAATATGTTTTTAATCCCATTAAATTCAATATTAAAAAAAAAAACCTTTAAATCCATAAAATGATACACATTCCCCAATTGAAATATGTGATTTTTGTTGGGAAAAATTCAACATATTAAGATTATGCACATCTCACAATTTAAATATGATATTCCAACCAATTATATTAAGAAAAGAATGTAAGTCATAATTATTTTTTTGCTATATATTAAACACATTAACCATTATTCCAATCAATCACGCTATTGAAAAGTAACTTAGATATTTAATTCCATATGTATATATATGTTTTGTTAGTTTCATTTATAGGGATATAAACTTTGAATCTTATAGTTTACACAATATTCATAATGAAGGGATGGTCAATTGGACAATTTTCATGGTAAATATTATTAAAAGTCAAATTCACATTATTAAAAAAAGGAAGATTTTTAAGATAATGTTTAATGAAAAAGATATGTAATAATATTGGTCTTTATAATAAATATTTTTTAGCTCAATGATATGAATTAAATGGTTAATAAATTTTGATAGACATTGATGCATAGTTTGCATTACCAAAAAAAAAAATCATAAAATTTAATTTTAATTAGAATTTTATTCAAATTTTATTATTATATTATTATTTATTATAAATACTATATGAATTAAACACACACACATATATATAAACATGATACAGAAATATAATTACAAAACAACAGTAATTAATAGAAGTGAACCAATGTCATAAATTTAAATGAAATGAAATTGACTTTCTCACATTCATATTTCTTAAATATAATAATCATTATTTTTTTTAAAGTTAATTTGCAAGAAAATATATCTACTTTTAAAATAAATTATAACTTTTTGTTGATAAATATTTTGTGGAAATTAAATCCTATCATTTACTAATAATTATTAATCCTTAAATTAAAATTCTAGAACCTCTAAGATTAATAATTATATTCTTCTCGAAAATAAATTATATTGACAACAACACCACAGTGTTAAATGTAATGATCTATTATAAAATTTGCATTTTAAAATATGATAAAGTTTTATTGAATAGTTTATCTATATAAATGATTTTTTTAATCTTCATTTTCAAATTGTTATTTACTTTATTTAATTTATGTATACAGAATTAGATTCTTTTTCTTTCTTTTTTAAACTATAGTTAGGAAGTTTGTATTAGCATAAATATTCATCCAAGGCACAAAAAAGTACAACAATTGTATCAAAATTACCCAATGACTTTGTGTATCTAGAAGAAATAAAATTCCATATATTATATAGTTGCAGCAAGGAAAAAGCTTAAGGGGGGCATATGCAAAGTGTGCAATTTAGGAAGGCTAGATGAGGCTAGGTTGCTAGGAATCCTCGGAATTTGGCTAAGTGTCGAATCAATGGAACCAACGTGAATAGTGATAGAACTTAACTATAACCACACACTTGGGCACTTAGTGATACAACATAGATCATCTAGAACATATGAAAACATACTTTTCTTAATGCAAAAACCTTTGTGGCAACTTATGATAAGTATGAGTCTGACAATAAACTTTGTGAGGATAATGACGACACTTTTGTAATAGCGTGTGAAAATTTGGAAATGAGTGCGAAACATGTATATATTATGAGAACAACTCATTTTCACAAAGGTTACCCCTTGAAGTAAATTAGAACTTCCCTTTGCATGATATGCGATAATTCCCATGCCCGAAGACGACACTTGCTATATAAAGATAAAAGTGTGAACGACTGCTTGAGATCCAAGAAGGGAGCTTGAAATCATCAACTAACTAATAAGTGAATAAGGAATGACCGATCACAAGATCCACAGTAGGCTCCAAAATTTGAATGTAGGCCAAAATTTTAGAGTGCGTTGCAGTCGCTACAACACTTGGCGACACACTAGTAGAATCCAACTTCTCTATTTTGGTTAACTACTTCAGCGCAGGGCCTTGGTTCTTTAGGGAGTATTGATTCATCGTGTAGATTACTTTGGCCTTCCCACTTACCCCACGAGAAAACATGGTCCCCTCTATACCTTCTTAGTAGAACATAACATAAGATTCAAGATAATCACAATGTTTCGAGTTAGGAAGGGTAGTGTAGCTTGTGAGCTTAACATTTTCAAAGTATAATTTTATCTCTAGTGTTGCTCTGTTGCCAGCAGGCTTGAACAGTACCCTGGCGGAGTTATGCAAGAACACAAACATTGCTCCGCTATCAATGAGCCTAGAAAGTACCCTCCTGGAGTTGTTTGCTTCACCTCTCTGCGCGGGAAACCTTTCTCTTCTTTCACCTTTATTTATTTATTTAAAGAGAATTGTGCATTGGCACTTATTTATTTTGGGGTGAAAGAGGGATCCCAACTTATTGAGAGGAGAAGAGGTTATTCCTTTAGAGAAGCATATAGAGACCTCTGATTTAATTTTCTCATTTAGATTTTCCCCTTCACTGTGTCTACTAGTTGGATAAGCTTGAGAAAACCAAAGAAGAAAAAATCAAGTATAGGAATGAGGTTTTCAAACTAGAAGTGGGTTCATGGTTGGACCAAAAATCTCCTTATAGATGGATCGTATTTTCCGTCGGAGCTTCATTTGCCAAAATATGTAACCAACACAAGGAAGATGAACATAAGGCTAGCCAAATGTTGAAGTTTCACAAGACGCTTCATAGTTTGGCCACAAACATATTAAGAAGCCAAAATAGGTCCAAGCACAACACATATTCACATTATGAAAAAAAAAGGAAGAACTCAACAAGAAAGAAAGACAACACGAAAAGAAATAAAACACACAACAAGGAAATATAACTAGAAGACAAGAGAAAAAAATGGCTAAACCAAACATGATATAGAATCAAAATAAGAAAACGAGGACAGACAACAGGGAATGAGTGCATAATGAGTGCAAGAAAGGGAAACTAGGATGAAACTAATCCTACTCTTAACCTAACAGCTAGAAGGTTCGGGCCACATATAATCAAATTTCTAGTGAAGCCACCATAGTCATTCCCGACCTGCAACCACAAAGATATGAATAATTAAAACAGATAAAAACTGATGTGCAACAAAAAATATAAAAACATGAAAAAAATTGCACAAGAAAAAGAAGGTCTCGCGTGTGGGAAGAAAGGTGTGTCACATCCACTACTTTCATCCAATCCACATGTTTACCTTTTCGATGAATGCCATTTTTCAACAAACCTTGGAATATTCTTGTGGATGTGTGATCCATAATTATGCCGGAGCGTAATAAAATACATGTATATACATAAACACATACATGCAGCAGAAACAAAATTTCATTTCATTAATATCAAAGAAATGAAATATGCTTACATACATAAATGGAAATAAGCTAGCTCGAACGATGGTAGCTTATCTCTGAGAAGAGACGTGGCGGGTACATGCCTCTGAACTATGTTACAATGAGGCTCAAAGGCCTATTTATTATTGAGAAACAATGAAAAACCCTAAACATCCAGAAACATAACCCTAGGAGATGAAGCGCCAAAATTGTGGGCCCAGTTTGGGTAAATCGATACATCAACTTCTTGGGCTCGTAACTTTGGCATACGATCTCCATTTGACTATCATAATACCTCGTTTCAAAGATGTTGAAGAGGAGGCTAAAAAAGAAAGAAATTAAAATGGCTTAAGACTTTTTTCAATTTCTTCGTTTTCCCTAAAAACGTCTTTTAGTCCCTCAAAACGGCTTTGGAAGTTTAGGACCCGAAAAACTGCCAGAAATAGTAAGTGTGTTACAATTAAGGAAATTGAAAGGAAACAATGGTGGGGGTCCAAGTGGAATAGGCAGGTGGCCACCAATATCCACGTGGACCAGTCCTCCCCCCTTGGGAAGAAATGGTCCCCATTACGTTCAGTGCCTCCAAGAGATGGGGAAACTTCTGCTGAACTTGATCCCTAGTGAGCCACTTGCCTTGGTGCAGGAATTGGTAAGCTTTGATAACCTGATATAGCTGGATATTCTGCTAGCGAGTGTTCTTTATCTGTGTGTACATGATCTGATCATTTGTGGCTTGTTCCATGTTGTCTAGTTTTAACTTTGTTGGTATGATTTGTCCAGTAATGGTGGAAAGTATGGTGAAAGGGAGTCCGCATTGAACACTAGGTGCAGACCAAGGAATGGTGGAATGTTGGGCTTGAAAAAATTGTCCCCTACAACCTTAGTGATGGTGTAAGGCCCATATCAGAGTGGGCGAAGCTTGCGGTGGGGCCCAACAAGGCACTCCTTCTTCAAATGTAACTAAAATTTGTCACCCATCTTGGAACTTGTATGGCACCCGATGCTGATCATGAAATTGCTTGTATTTAGCATTGGATTTGTCTAATATGTCATGGCCCTACTAGCAGATGCGTTAAATGCACCCAATGAAGTCATTAGCCCTGTCAGCTTCAGAGTGGACATGAGTCGAATCTGCTTGAGTAGCCACAAATGGTATGGCCACATTAATGTGACATAGTGACTAGAATCCCAACCCCACCTAAAAGCGGTTGTGGCCAGTTGAGATATGGAGAGCTCTATTGTAACAGTGTTGGACATAGGGGAGCCTTTCATCCCATGTTCATGGATTCTTAGAATTGTAAATATGCAGAATGTGTACAATCATTATGTTCACGACTTCTGTTTGGCCATCAGTTTGGTGGTGGAAAGTCGTGGAATTAGTGAGCTTGGTATACAACATCAACCATAGACTTGACCAAAATGTACTTAGGAAAATGTTGTCCCGATCTGAGATAATGGACTATGGGATCCAAAATATACCCACACTCGTTCAAAGAAGAGCTTCGCAGTGGATTCTGCTATGATACTCTTCTTGCAGGCTGCCAGAATGGCCATCTTAGAGAATTTGTCGATGACCACAAAAACGCAGCCATTGCCATGCTTAGTAAAAAGAAGGCCTCACATGTAATCCATGGAGATGGATTCTGAAGGTCGACTAGGAGTAGGCAGAGGAGTATATAGGCCTTGCTTCTTAATGGTCGATTTGGCAATGGCGTAGGCAGTGCAGGATTTTATGTGCCCTATCTATGTTTTAATTTTGAATTTGAATTCTTCTTGGAGGCTACAAAGTGGATCTCATTCATATTGAGCATTTTCCTTATGTACTCTAGAAGAATCCTCTTTGGGAGGAATTTAGGCAGCTTGTAAGGTGCCAGCTCACACCCAAATATTCTCAATTTTGTATAATTGTGATAGATGTACCAATCCCCTTTCTGGACTTGGTCTAATATCTGCAAAACCTTTCTAATTTCCTCACTGATCCTTGGCTTTGTCCTGCTACCTAAGAGACTGATTACTGGATGCACAAACATCTCTATGAATTGTTTGTAAGAGTATTCTTTTTGTTCCTTCATCACCGGTGTAGTCGAGAAGATGAATGACTATTGATTTCCTTCTTCATCCATCTTTTGTAAAGCAAGCTTGATCTCCCTGAAAATATAAGAACTTGAATACCTCCTTAGTATGGAATTTGATAAACTGCTCATGAATAGAATCGGCAAGAAATTGTCTAAAGTTAAACATGATGGAGGGCTTGGAATCAACAAAGAAAATGGAAATAAATCCTATGATGGCCTCATCTACCCATTCACTTGAGTAATAGCCAAGGAGGTAAGAGATGGCTGTGATAATCTTCTTGGCTCTCTCAGGGAAAATAGAGGAGGGATAGGGAGGAGTTTTCTTTGGGAATGGGGTATCTTGTGTCAAGAAAATCTCAAGGGTTTTGGCCCTCTTAGCAAAGTCCAATTTATGATACAATTCAACAAGGGCTTCATGGGAAAAAGGACAGGAATTCTCTACTGTAGGAGCCTGCATCATTTGGTATATAGCCTAAGGAGTGATAGTGAACTAAATTTCTCCAGTGTGGGAACTGATGGCTCTTTGGCTTGGAAAATAACATGCATGACACTTCCTAACAAATTCTGGGGTGTTGTGGGTACGAGGAAAAGTATAATGGGGAAAATTGGATTCCCACAGTTGAATGTCATCGGATTTATCTATATATTTGTCCTTCATCCAACAATACATCTCAAAAAGGTCAAATTCGCAAAGAGTTTCATGGATCTTATAGTCTCTGTCTCCCAAAGGGATGTGGTGAAAATCAATGGGAGGGTGGATCAGAGGACTGACAGGTTCTTCTGGCCCCTTGTCTTTTGGAGGCATGATTGTATAAGTTGAGGATAGTGGTGAAAAAATGTATAACATGCTTACAGTACACAGAGAGGACTTAGGATTGGCAGAAAAAAACATAGGTAATAGCCTGGAACTGAGTGAGCGGGCAATGTTCCCATATTTGAAGGACAAATAGATGCAGATGTCATAGACAGATGGTTATATCCATTGGAAGGATATGGAAGGATATTTTTCAGTTTATGACTTTTCTAATGAGGAAAAGATTACTTTTTCACTCCTCAAAGTCGCCCCACATGTCAAGGGCTAGTGGGAAACCTACTGTGAATAAAAGGACGAGAGGGAATCCTCACTCCTTTCAGTCTGACCCATTTGCAATTCTTTCCGAGATGCCATCAAGGAAAAATATTACCCTGTCGGGAGCTATGAAGATAAATACATGAAGTGGACCACTCTATGACAGGGAAGAGACCAAGATGTGTCATAGTTTACAAATGTTTCCATACCCTTCCCACGAAACTGGGTATCAAGGATTCTGAGAAAAATTTGGTACTCAAGTACTGCGAATGTCTACACAAGTATATCCAGGACGAGATGGAGTTCCTGGAAATATCCTTGCTTGGTGCCACCTATCGATATGCTGTCAAGATCAAGCATAAATTTAAATGGAAGAAGCGAGACTTTGGATTTGCGAATCTGAAGCAAGGGAAAGGTGCCCATCAACCACAAAACAAAGGAAAAAGCCAAGGTGGGGTGACCCAAGACAACCCACCGAAGCTGCAAAAGAAGAACAACATGATGAAGACAATGAAGGACACAGGGAAATGGTGTGAGTTCCATAAGAGCCCCACTCACAACACAAGTGAGTTTCGAGCCAAGAAGTTACTGGTAGCCGAGTTGAAGGCTTCTGAATCATATGCATGTTCCGAATCTGAGTCAGAAATCGAGAAGGGGAATGACAATAGGAAGCAGATTATTGATGTGGAGCCTAGTGCCACCCTTGACACCACCAAGATCTAGAAGGATGAGCTCGAACATCCAGAGGAAGGGGAGTGACTCTTCCACTCACAAATGTGGGTGAAGGGTTCTCTTTTGTAGTTCATTGTTGATAAAGAGAGCCAAAAAAACCTCATTTCAGTAGAATTCGTGAAGCGGTTGGGCCTACCGACCACACCACACCAGCAGCCGTACACCATCTGGTGGCTTCATCAAGGGAGAGATCTTTGCATCAACCAACAATGCCACCTTTCGTACAACATCAAGCCCTTCACAGATGAGGTGTTGTGTGATGTTTCCCCTCTTGAAGTTTGTGATGTTTTATTTTTCCAACCATACTTGTGGAAGTGTCATGTTGTGTATGAGTATATGCCTTGCACTGTTATTATTAGTTTAGGCAATAAACTGTACATGATACCAGAGGTAACACCACCTATTGTTGTTTCTTTGATCACTGTGAAGCAATGTAGTAAGATTATTTCCCAAAGCAGGATTTTTTTCCTTATGATTCGCCCTCAAGGAAAGAAGAATATTGTGGCCATGAACTCTAGACAGGTCTTGTCTGCATGACAACAACAAATGGACAAGGTCATAGACAAGTACAAGGACATCTTCACCTCACTCGTAGGGGTACCTCTACATTGTCAGGTCAAGCACTTCATTGATTTGACCCCAGGTGTGGCACTACCCAATGGACCGATCTATCGACACTTTGTTTTGGAGAACGGTGAAATCAAGAAGCAGATTCAAGAGTTGCTGCAAAAAGGGCACATCAAGCCAAATTCATGACCCTATGGGAGCCTGATCATGTGGGTACAAAAGAATGAAGGAACCTAGAGACTCTGTATTAATTATCAGACGCTGAACAAGATCACTATTCGGAATAGGTATCCAATCCCAAAGATTGATGACCTTATGGAAGACTGACTTCAAATCCAAGGAGGTCTTTTTCAAATGGTTGGTCATGCATTTCGGGTTGACAAATTCTCCCAGAACCTCCATGAGGATGATGGACGACATCTTGAGACACTTCACCAACTCATTTGTGGTGTTGTATTTGGATGACATTTTGATCTTTAGCCAGATTTGGAAAGAACACCTCCACCATATTCTATAGGTCCTCCAAACTCCGCAGCAACACAAGTTGTGTGCCAATTTGGAGAAATGCACTTTTGGTATGACCTAGGTTCAATATTTGGGGTACATCATTTATGAGCGGGGTGTGCATATGGACCCAGCCAAGATACAAGTCATTCAGTATTGGCCATCCCCAACCACTCTAACAGAGCTCCATAGCTTTCAAGTTCTTGCCAACATCTACCACAGGTTCATGTTTGGGTTCTCTCATATAACTTGGCCTTTGAGTCAAGTCACCAAGGTAGGACCGAAAGAAAATTTATTTTGGTCTGAATCCCAATAGAAGGCATTTGTCGAATTGAAGCATCGCCTCTGCTCTACACTAGTGCTCATACTACCAGACCTGTAACAACCTTCTGAGATCGAGACAAATTCCTCTGACTATGCTTTTGGTGAAATTCTTACCTAGCAGGGGCATCTAGTGGCATATCACAGTGAGACACTTTCAGACACATTTTGAAAGTATCCCACCTATGACAAAGAGATTTATTCCATTGTGTAGGCCTACCGACAATGTAAGAATTACATTCTGGGGAAGGAAACAATCATCCACACAAACCACCGACCCTTGAAATTCATACAGACACTGGTCACTGGTCATGGCGCTGACCACTATGCTTGACTCTTGTGGGAACAAAGCTGTGAGGTGACCACATCTTTACAAGAGCGATCCAGAATTCAGAAATGCATACTAGATGCTCCTGGAAGGAAAGCAAGTTCCAAATTTTCACCTCCAGAATGCGCAAGTATGCCACCTAGGATACCTCTATGTTCCTTCAACATAGTGTGCTAAGATGATTTGGGAGGTGCACTATCGTCGGGTCGCTGGACATTTTGAGGTAGAGAAAATAGTGGCAGGACTACAAAAGTATTTTTGTTGGCCGAACCTTCGACAGGATGTTGGGAAGTACATCAAATCCTGCACTTCCTGTGCCATTGCCAAACCGACCATCAAGAAGCAAGGCCTATATACTCCTCTACCTACTCCTAGTCGACCTTGGGAATCCATCTCCATGGATTACATGTCAGGCCTTCCTTTTACTAGGCATGGCAATGACTGCGTTTTCGTGGTTGTCGACAAATTCTCTAAGATGGCCATTTTGGCAGCCTGCAAGAAGAGTATCACTGCAGAATCCACTGCGAAGCTCTTCTTTGAATCAGTGTGGGTACATTTTGGATCCCACAGTGCATTATCTTAGATCGAGAATACATTTTCCTAAGTACATTTTGGTCAAGTCTGTGGTTGATGTTGTATACCAAGCTCACTAAGTCCACAACTTTCCACCACCAAACTGATCGCCAAACAAAAGTTGTCAATAGGATGATTGTACACATTCTGCGTATTTACAATTCAAAGAATCCACGCACATGGGATGAAAGGCTCCCCTCTCTCCAACACTGCTACAACAAAGCTCTCCGTAGTTCAACTGGCCACACCCTCTTTCAAGTGGGGTTGGGATTCCAGTCACTATGTCCCATGGATGTGGCCATACCATTTGCGGCTACTCAAGAAGATTTGACTCATGTCGAGTTCAAAGCTGATAGGGCTAATGACTTCATTGGGTGCATTCAGCACATCCTCTAGCAAGTCCATGACATATTGGACAAAGCCAATGATAAATACAGGCAATTTCATGATCAACATCGGGTGCCACACAAGTTCCATATGGGTGACAAATTTTAGTTACATTTGCATAAGGAGTGCCTTGTTGAGCACCACCGCAAGCTTCGCCCACTCCGATATGGCCCTTACCCCATCACTCAGGTTTTAGGGGACAATTCTTTCGAGCCCAACATTCCACCATTCCTTGGCCTGCACCTAGTGTTCAATGTGGATAGCCTTCGACCATACTTTCCACCATTACTGTACAAATCAGACATTGTGGAGCAAATCACACCAACAGAGTTAAAACCAGACTACATGGAACAGGCCACAAATGATCGGATCATGGACACATAGATCAAGAACACCCACCAGTAGAAGATCCAACTATATTAGGTTATCAAAGCTGACCAATTCCAGCACCAAGGCAAGTGGCTCACTAAGGACTAAAATTAGCAGAAGTTTCCCCATCTCATTGAGGCACTGAAAAAAATGGGGACCATTTCTTCCTAAGGGGGGAGGACTGGTCCAGGTGGATATTTGTGGCCAACTACCTATTCCAATTGGACCCCCACCATTGTTTCCTTTCAATTTCCTTAATTGTTACACACTTACTATTTCTAGAAGTTTTTCGGGTCCTAAACCTCCAACGCCGTTTTGAGGGACTAAAATAATTTTTTAGGGAAACCGAAGAGACGGAAGAATTTGTTATATATATATATATATATATATATATATATATATATAATATATATAATATATATATATATATATATATATATTATATATATATATATATATATATATATATATATATATATATATATATATATATATATATATATTCAGCCTCCTCTTCAACATCTTCGAAACGAGGTATTATTATAGTCAAATGGAGATCGTATGCCAAAGCTACGACCTCGTGAAGTTGATGTACCGATTTACCCAAATAGGTCCCACAATTTTAATGCTTCATCTCCTAGGGTTAGGTTTCTGGATGTTTAAGGTTTTCCATTATTTCTCAATAATAAATAGGCATTTGAGCCTCATTATAACATAGTTCAGAGGCATGTACCTGCCACATCTCTTCTCAGAGATAAGCTACCATTGTTCGAGCTAATTTATTTCCATTTCTGTATGTAATCATATTTCATTTCTTTGATATTAATGAAATGAAGTTTTGTTTCTGTTGCATGTATCTGTTTATGTGTATATCTGTATTTTATTGTGCTCCTGCATAATTCTGGACCACACATCCACAAGAATATTCCAAGGTTTGTTGAAAAATGGTATTCATCGAAAAGGTAAACATGTTGATTGGATGAAAGTAGTGGTTGTGACACACCTTTCTTCCCACACGCGAGACCTTCTTTTTCTTGTGAATTTTTTTTTTTTTTCAGGTTTTTATATTTTTTGTTGCACATCATTTTTTATCTATTTTAATTGTTCATATCTTTGTGGTTGCAGGTCGAGAATGACTATGGTGGCTTCACTAGAAATTTCATTATACTTGACCCCAACCTTCTAGCTGTTAGGTTAGGAGTAGGATTAGTTGCATCCTAGTTTCCCTTTCTTGCACTCATTATGCACTCATTCCTTGTTGTTTTTCCTCATTTTCTTATTTTGATTCTATATCATGTTTGCTTAACCATTTTTTTTTCTTGTCTTCTGGTTATGTTTCCTTGTTGTGTGTTTTCTTTGTTTTCGTGTTGTTTTTCTTTCTTGTTGATTTCTTCCTTTTTTTCATCATGTGAATAAGTGTTGTGCTTGGACCTATTTTGGCTTCTTAATATGTGTGTGGCCGAACTATAAAGAGTCTTGTGACACTTCAACATTTGGCTAGCCTTATGTCCATCTTCCTTGTGTTGGTTACATCTTTTGGAAAATTGTTATGCTCTTTAACCTGCAAGATGATACCAGAATACCAAATATGTGAAGCAATATACCCAGAACATAGAATAGCGAGTAAAAAGAGCAAGTATTTTATTATTCAGAAAGCAATGTTCACTTACCTCTTTGAGGGGTAACCTCCAATAGAGCAGAGCTCGATGACAAAATAAGACACGATGCTCCTCGCAGGGAGTCTCTATCCTTTATATATGACTCATACATGCAATACCATGGATTAGTACCATGGGTTTTATTAATACCATCTATCTAATACCATGGCCCATTTGCAACTAACTGTGGTCCCGTCATTAATTTCTGGTTAACCACTTACAACTATTAATATGGGCTTTATTGACTCTTTACTATGACTCGATCCCACTACATAAATAAGGGGGTTAGGGTGGGACCCTAACATGCCCTCCCCCTTAAGAATAGCATTGTCCTCAAGGCTGAAGCTGCGGAAACTGCTGAAGAACAGTGGCTGGTTCCCAATTTGCATCTTCCGGAGAGGTATCTTTCCACTTGACGAGGACTTCCCTAATCAGGCGGCCACGCAGGGGCCTTTCTCATGTGTCTAGGACCTATTCAAGTTGGAGCCAGATTGACCCTTCCTCGTCCAATTCAGGTAGACTGGTTTGAATTTTGCAATTTTTCCCAATCACTTTCTTGAGGCATGAGACATGGAAAACTGGATGGATTTTTGCAGTAGGCGGCAAAGCTAGCTTGTAGGCTACTTCTCCAATGCGCTGAAGTACTTGATATGGTTCGTAGAATTTTGGAGATAGTTTCGGACAACCCTTGTCTTTGAGTGATGTTTGCTTATATGGTTGCAGCCTCAAAAATACCTGATCCCCTTCTTGAAATTGGTGCTTTGAGCGATGCTGGTCTACCTATTGCTTCATGTGGTTTTGAGCTTGATGAAGATTCTCTCTAAGATGGGCGAGCATGGTTGCACGATTTTTGTAGGACTTGATCCACTGCTTGTACCTTTGAGCATCCCTTGATATAAGAAGTAGGGGAAGGAGGGAGTTGACCATATACTGCTTCATAGGGAGTCATTTTGGTGGTGGCATGATAGTTGGTGTTATACCACCATTCAACTAGAGGTAACCACTGTACCCAAAGATGTTGCTTTTCTGAAGTGAAACACCTAAGGTAGGTTTCCAAACATTTGTTGATGGCTTCAGTTTGACCATCCGTTTGTTGATGATAGGAAGTACTGAGTTTTAGTTGGGTGCCTTGTAGCCTGAAGAGTTCCTGCCAAAAATTACTGGTGAAGATCACGTCATGATCAGACACAATAGAAGTGGGCATGCCATGCAATTTGAAGATCTGATCCATGAAAAATTGAGCGACCAAAGTCAGTGTAAATGGGTGGGGTAGGGCGCATAAATGAGCATACTTCGAAATTCTGTCCACAACCACCATGATGACTGACTTGTTTCCTGACTTTGGAAGACCTGTAATGAAATCCATAGAAACCTCCTTCCATATTGATGCCGGGATGGGCAACGGTTTTAATTTGCCTGGTGCTTTGATGGTCTCCCCTTTGTGTCGTTGATAGACATCGCATTCTCCTACAAAATTAAGGATGTCCTTTTTCATGCCTGTCAAAAAAATGATCTTCTGGTGCGAGCATACGTCTTCTGAAAGCCTGAATTTCCTGCAATGGGGGATGAGTGCAATTATACCAAAATGTGACTCTGTCCCTGTAGCAAAGAATCTCATCCTGCCACGAGTAGCCCTTGGTGGAATTTGGATCAACCTACAATTGAGAAATGAGTTGGGAGAGCCCAGGATGTGAAAACCATTCCCTGAGAGCCTCTTCAACCCATTATGGAATGGGAAGGGAAATTGCTAGCAGGATACTTTCCCCCTTAAATTGGCGAGATAATGCATCTGCTACACTATTTTCTTGCCCTTTTTTGTAAATGATCTCATAATCATATCCCAGCATTTTGGCAAGCCATTTATTTTGTTGTGGGGAGGATAGGCATTGCTCCAAAAAATATTTAAGACTGTGATGGTCTGTGTGGATTTGGAAACGTTGCCCCAGTAAGTAAGGTCCCCAGGTCTCTACTGCATGTAAGATGGCCATCATTTCCTTATCATAGGAAGATTGGCCCAGATCCTTCCCACTTAGTTATTGGCTTGTGAAGGCCAAAGGTCGACCTTCTTGCATGAAGACTGCCCCAATACCTGTACCCGAAGCATCACATTCAATGACAAAAGATTTGGTGAAATCAGGTAGTGCTAAGACTGGAGTGGAACACATGGCATTTTTGGGAGCTATAAATTCCTGCTGTGCGTCCTCATTCCAAAAGAATGAATTTTTCTTCAGGAGTTGAGTGAGGGGCTTCTCTATGCGACCATAATTGTGGACAAATTTGCGATAATAGCCTGTCAGGCCCAAAAATCCTCTCAGGCTCTTCAAGGTCTTAGGTTGAGGCCAATCCTGCATTGCCTGGATCTTTTTGGGGTCCACCTTGACACCTACACGCCCCACAATGTGGCCCAAATACTCAACTTCTTCCATTCCAAACGAACACTTGGACATCTTAACAAATAATTTATGCTTGCAAAGCAGTTGTAAGAGTAGATCTACATGCTGAAGATGTGCGGCCCAAGTGCAACTATAGATGAGGATGTCATCGAAGAAGAAAAGGACGAATTTCCTGAGATATGGTTTGAGAAGATTGTTCATAAGGCTCTAAAAAGTAGATGGGGCATTACAAAGACCGAATGGCATGACCAGGAACTCATAATGGCCTTCATGAGTTCGGAAAGCAGTCTTTGGAATGTCAACTTCCTTCATGCTAATTTGGTGGTAGCCTGAGCAAAGATCCAACTTAGTGAAGAATTGAGCCCCATTGAGTTCATCCAGCAAATCATCAACCACCAGGATGGGAAATTTATCTTTTACTATCAACTTATTGAGTGCCCTGAAGTCTGGACACATCCCCCATTCCCCATCTTTCTTGAGTAACATGACCACCGTGATGAATAAGGACTAATGTTGGGACGAACGACACTTGCTTCCAAAAGTTCCTTGATTATTTTTTCTATTTCATTTTTTTGGGTGAACAGATATCTGTATGGGTGCACATTTAGGGGTTGGGCCACAGGAACCAAGGTGATGCTATGATCATGTTCCCCTCTCGAGGGTGGAAGTTCATGAGGCTTGTCAAAGACCGACAGATGATTATTTAAAATCTATTGCATATGAGGATGAATCGGCAGAGACTTGGTTTTGACTGCCTAGATGGCATTAAATTGATCTATAACTCCATGATGGCCCTTTTTTAGCAATTTTTCCACCCTATGGGAGCTGATGACAGAGGGAGCTCCTGCCTGGAGTCCACGGAGGTTATGTGTGGAGTTGTTCTTCTTAAAACTCATATATAACTCCTGGAAATCCATTGTGATTGGCCCAAGAGTGCGAAGCCATTCAACACTGAGGACAATGTCGCACCCTCCCATGTGTATTGCAAACATGTGGGTCTTCAACTGATAATCCCCCATTTGAAGTTTGACATTTTCACAGCGGCCTTCACATTTCATTGTGCCCCCATCCGCAATTTGGACTTGGAAGTTAGAAACTTCTCGTACAAAACAATGCACTGCTTCCGCGACTTTTTGATGGATGAAATTATGCGTACTTCCACTATCAATCAAGACTACTACTGGGCGATGTTTAATAAAACCTCTAATTTTGAGAGTTTGAGGTGAAGAAATCCCTGCCAAAGCATGCAGTGAAATAACTAGTTCGTCAGGGACATTGTCCTTTTGTTGTCCTCTTCTACCGCCTCAGGTTCCTCAAGTGGTGGATCTTCCTCCGATGACCTGTAATCAATGGCATCAATTTGAAAAAATTTGGGCTCCCTGCATTTGTGACCTGGGGAGTATTTTTCATCACAGTAGTAACATAATCCCTGCTTTCTTCTTTCGGCCATTTCTGCAGGTGACACCTTTTGAACCTTAAGTGTTTGAGTCGTGTTGTGAGCCTGTGGGGGGCGACCCTTGGTGGTGAAATTTGGGCGAATGTGCTGGGCTGCTAATGCACGTTCCACATTACGAGCTACCTTGCAAGCTTCCATCCATGTGGGAGGGTGGTGCAGTTGGACGTGGGCTTTTATGGCCTCTTTAAGACCGCTGATAAAACATTCCGTGTAGAACACATCTGAGAGACCCCTAGTGCGGAATGCTAAGGCTTCGAAGGCTGTAATATATTCATCCACTGTGCTAGCCTATCGGAGCTTAGTAAGACGACCCAAAAAAGAAGATTCCTGGTCAAAGCGGTCTGTAAGAGCTTTTTTGAAGGTGGCCCAAGTCATAAAAGGTGCATTGCAACGTTGATGCCATTCCCACCATTGCCACCTTTCATTGTCCAAGCACATGCTCCCCACCATAAGCTGAGTCTCATTATCTAAGATGTTATTCAGATTGAAATACTGCTCCATTTGTGCTATCCATGCTACTAGGTGAGAACCATCAAATTTATGCATATCCAACTTGGGAGGTCGCGAACGGGATTGTTGTTGGGGGCCCCAGAGGTGAAGAGAATGGGTAGACTCACCCTCACTGTGTCCATTTCCAATATACGCCTCCTCATGGGCTTCCTCCTTGCCCTTTGGGATTATGCTCGGGATTAGGTGAGTTAGTCTGTCAATCTGATTTGGAGGGATTGTAAGGATTGTTCAATTTTGTCCATCCTCTCATTGGCCATAGCTTGAGCTCTAGTTTCTACCAAGCACCGTCCTGATGTTCTTGAAATGTGGGACCGCCCAAAATTGTTTTTCACTAAGAATTGAATGGTACCACCGTGCTCAGCTCGTTGTCCTGATTCTGATGGGCTAGGTCACCAATAAGCGCCCCGGGAGATCTACTCCTTCCTTAGGAATACTGTAGTCACCGAATCCTCAAAATGTCAATGCTGCCAAAAGTCCTGCGAAAATCATGCTCCGGTATAGGAACCCCACACAACTACTCAGATCAGGTGGATCTGAGAGATCTGAATGGCGGCTCAGATAGCTCTGAGCGGCGGCACAGATTGCTGCTGCGGATCTGATGGATCTAATAGATCGGACTATTGTCTACTGCTGCTGCACCCCTTTGCGCGAGCGGATCTGGCAGAGATGATGTGTGATCCCAAGATAGAAAAGGGAACTATGGTCTCGAGGAGTGTCAGGTGCTACATATCGCAATATACATAAGGGTCTGACAGTAGTACTCGGCCCAATGTTTCAGGGCTCTAACTAAGGAGGATCAACCGTACCCTTAGCCGTACAACCCGACTACCCTATCGTACAGGCGAGTAATCTCTTCGAGTGCTGCTCTCGGTGTACTATAGCAGCAAGACGGTCGACGGTTTATCTATGGCTAGGTTGCAGAGGAGCTAGGGGGCTTCCGATATACCTAGAAGGTACTTGGAAGACAGTCTGTACGCGGTTCTATCTAATGCGCTACTACTCGAAGGGGTGCCCACAGGGGTTACAAGGGAGTCCAACAAGCGTGACCACCTCTTGTATTTCCTCCATGCATGCCTCCCCAAATCCGCAGGTTTATGCGCTCAATGACAGATCCCGTGGTTTAAAGACGCCGGAACACATCTCTAGCCAAAAAAAAATTTGCTAAGAAATGGAGATCCCACCGGCCCTAGAAAGTGCTCTGATACCACTTGTTATGCTCTTAACCTGCAAAAAGATACCCAAATACATAATATGCAAAGAAAGATACCCAGAACATAGAATAGTGAGAGTCAACAGCAAATATTTTATTATTTAGAAAGCAATGTTCACTGGCCTCTTCGAGGGGGCAACCTCCAATAGAGCAGAGCTCAATTCAAAAATAAGACACCATGCTCCTCACAGGGAGTCTCTATCCTTTATATATGACTCATACATGCAATACCATGGATCAATACCATGGGTTTTATTAATACCATCTATCTAATACCACGACCCATTTGCAACTAACTGTGGTCCCGTCATTAATTGCGGGTTAACCACTTACAATTATTAATATGGGCTTTATTGACTCTTTATTATGACGTGATCCCACTACATAAATAAGGGGATTAGGGTGGGACCCTAACAGATAGAGTGACCCAACACACTTTGCCTTCTCGGAAGGTGCGTTGGTATGTTCTTCCTAGTGTAGATCAAGAAAACTTGACTCACCTTTTGATACAGAGAGGGTGTGATGGGCCTAGGGAAAAAATTTAGACCCTAAAACGTTGAGAACTCTCAAAATTTTGCATCAAATGAAAAAAAGAGACTGTGAAAAAGGTGAGAAAGAATAGATCTTCTACATGGAACTGATGGCACTAGAAATGGTCCATCGGATTGGTTGTAATCACCTACTAAAGGTTGAGGGTAAAATGCACTCATAGCTAACTCACAAGAGATAAATTAAAATGATAAAGAAATGTTTTCACATTTCACTATTTATTATTTTAATATATTTTAACATTTTGACCCAATTTTACCATATGTCATAGATTTTTAAAGGTTTTATGAGCAAGTTAATAGTTAATTGAAGAATGTAATGTATATTTTAAGTTGAATACAAGTCACTTTGATGAACGAGCACACTTTTATTGCTTTTTTGGGCTCTGCAAAATTATGAAAAAGGAATCTCCTAGATTCCTCTTTCATCTCTTTTTAGAATCCCAAAATATGAAAATATTGTCAAGCACTTGTATTTTCGAACTCTTCAAAGTAAATCAAAAGACGTCTACCCAATATAAGTTAACCCTTTTCCAAAATGGGATAGACTATTTATGAAAAAAGGGATATTTTAGTTGAACATGACTAAAAGGTTCTCTTGAGTATCATTTTCCGCCTTTCAGACTCAAGATACTAAGTTTATGAAAATGAGCCTTTGGATTTTTATTTTTTGCCTCTTTTTCAAAATATCTAAAGATGAAAAATAAGTTAAGTTACACATTCGATGGACTCATAAAACCATCAAACAATGTTGGACTCGTCAAGCATGATGAGATCGAACCACTCCTTCTCAGGGTTCAATAAAGATACTCAGTAGTATTTATCTAAAGGATGAACTTATAGATCAATCATATGTTATCCTCCTAAATTTTGTCAAAAATAAAGAGGTACTCACATAATATGGTTGGGAAATTGTGATCAAGAACTCAAAATTAGCTCAAAAATCAAAGTTCTCAGATCGAAGTGAAACTAGAGCATTTGGATAGAGTTCATTTTTCTGAATTCGGTGCAATTCATTTCACTCAAACCTGACGTCGTATGAGAAAGTTATTGTGTTTAGATCGTTTGCTCAAACAAGTAAAAGATTTGCAAGTGGTTGACAGGGATGTTGACTGGGCATCTGTATGGCGTAGGTGGCAAGGAGAATATTCTTGGAATATTCCTAGAATATTATTAGAATATTATGTTTCATTGGCATGCTCTAATTGGTATATGGTGGTTGATTTGGACCAATAATGGGGCAACACATGGCCTAGTCGGGGACTGCCACGTGTCACCCCCAACTCATTCAAATTTTTTATGGCAGGTTTCGACAGAGGCCAGGGCTGAACCCTGCGACCTCCCAGCTACTAAAAAACAACATTACTGTCTTGCCTACCGTGTGTGACTTAACATACATGCGTGGCAGCTTAGCTTTGTGTTGAAGTCATTGGAGGCATGGGGGGGAGGGGAACTGCCAACTATTTCTGCGGTGGTTCCCCATGTGAATGCTCACAGGTAAACAATAAAAGTCACAACCCGAAGCTGACCACCACCGTAGATACCACAGAGATCGCCACATCACCACCCCATGTGACACCTTACTGCTAAGCCACCAACGGTTAAGTGACCATTGGAGGAAAGGGGCCAGTGTTGGGGGCTAGGCCCTGGGTGCATGGCCCCACATATGACCCTGAATTTCTACATTTTAGGCCTCAACAGAAAAATTGACCATTCGAAAAATCTACCCATATTTCAGCGGATTTAGTGGCTCGTTAATGGAAATTTGGGAAAAAATGAAGGTTCGGTGTTGGATTTTGTGCAATTTGTGGAGCGAACAGTGGAAAACCTAGGAGAGGCCATAAATTCTCTAGTTTTCGATCAAATTGGATGCAAAAAGAGGCTAGGTAGCCATTTTTGGACATTCCTAACTCATTGGAGTAGTTTTTAGGACTAAAGGAGAACTTCTAGATAGGATTTTTGCATATTTAAGTCTATGAGTGCCATGGTGAACCAGAGAGTTGAATCAGTTTATGGAGGAGTTTGAAGATGGATATGACCTTGCAGGGGTTTTCCAACCTCCATGTGCTTTCTAAAACAATTATTACACTAGTGATGTAGCTCTTATTCCTCTTTTCTCTATGTGTTTTGGAGAAGATACTTGTTTATGTACTTCAAGTGGATTGTAGTACTGTTGATGCTCTTTGAATTTGGAGTATGGGTTCTTGGTGCAAGATGCCTTTGTTTGCTGAAAGTTTACATGTTTGACTAAAGGTTAGCATGTATATGGAGTGATAACTCTTGCAAAAGTTTGTTTCTTTGAAGGAGAAACTAACCATTCCATTTCTCATCACTTTATGTACTCTTCTTTTCTAAACATTGAGCATAATGAGAAGGGGTCATGCCATTAGAGTTGGTCCAAGGAGATGTAGCCCAGGAGGGGTGAACTCCTTTAACAATGGCTGGTGTATTATTTATTGATGCATGCTTCCATTTAGTGTTTTTATTTCATGTTTAAAGTTTTTCATGAAATTAACATAAGAAAACACACATAGAACTCATGTTTTTACTTGCTGTTTTGGAGTACGAACCTCAAGCACATTTTTGTATTTTGATGAGGATCTTAGTATAGAAAACTATTATTTCACATTTAGATCAAGTTGGTATCAGAGCATAGGTTTGATTTGTGCAAGGATGAATTGGTTGTTGTTTGCAAGTGAATGTGTTTTGAAGCTCAAGTGAGGATAAGGTTTTGGATAGTAGAGAAATATTGTTACAATCTCTACCACCATTTCTACCTCAAGTTGAAGTAGAAGCCTCAGCAAAGCATGTGCCAAGGAGGAGAGCCTGCAATAATGTCAGAGGATGTGAAGGATTTTAGAAAGGATTTCTTAGACATGGCATAAATAGTGAAAGTCCTCTATGAAGAGAGGAATACCAAATTCCAAGGTGAAAGCTCTAGACCTCCAAGAGGAGAATGTTCTATAAGGGAAGAAGGTAACAAGAATGGTGATAAACCACCATATTATCCATAATCTTCATGTTTTTCTACAACTCTTATGCAAGATGCTAGTGTAGAAAGTCCCTTAGAGAAGGAAGATGGACAAGTTTGTACCTTTTGTCCACATGATGTGGAGGATGAGGTTCTATCAGCACCCAAATTCAAGGAGCTGAAAGAAGAGAGCCAAAGAGTCCAAGAGGACACATCCAAAGCAAAAGAATATTTGAAAACATATTTGTATCTCAATCAAAAGATGAGGGAAATGGTAAGAATTTACATGCTTCTTCTTTACATGAAAGTGTTGATGTAAATTCATTTGCAACCTTTGAAAAACATAGTAAAGGCATTGGATCCAAGCTCTTAACCAAGATGGGTTGTAAGGGAGGGGCCTTGGAGTGAACCATCAAGGAATTAAAAATCCAATTGAGGCAAAGAAGAGGCTTAAATATGAAGGATTAGGCTATGTTGCAAAAGAAGAATGGTCTTCTAGCAATAGCTCATGGGTATAGTGTTCCTTTTGCCATAAGAGAGGACTTGAAGAGGCAAGATGTTGGTATTTTCATCCAGAATTGGTACCCAGTTGGTTCCTCAAGTATAAGGAGGACTTGAAATGAAAACATCTCCAAAGAGAGATGAACAAGTTGAAGAAGAAACGAAGCTAAGTTCTTCTTGCCATGCAAGTTCCTCACGCAAGAAGCATAAGCCAAAGGAAAACAAAAAGAGGTATAATCATCATGTTAATTCAAATGCTTTTCATAATGGAAAACAACATGTTGATTTGAATAACATGTTGAGAAATGTGTTTCCATGCACCTTTTTCCTTTCATCTAACCATTGTGTAGATAAGTGCTATAAAAGGAAAGCAATCATCAAGAACATGTTTATGTCTAATGGAATTGAGACTGAAAAGAGAAAATCTCGTCTAAGGTTAAAGATATGCGAGCCAAGAGAAGCTCAAAAGAAATTTGACACTCATTGCAATATAAGTGGGCATTGGACTGAGAAGTGTTGGAAATTGTTTCCACAACTTTATCATGGCAAGGGAAAACAAATTATGCAAGCACCATAAAAGGAAGCAACAAAAGAAAAAGTGGTGCAAGATGCAACCATGCCTGAAGAAACTCCAGAAGAAGAAAAAGTTCAAATAGAGGGTTCATTATCCCGGTTGGGTAAGAAATGGGCAAGCTATTTGTCCAGCTGAAGTTTGTAAATCTTTGTTTTGCACTAGTTTCATATCCCCATATTTGGGAAATTTGTAAAAGTGATGTTTACAAATAAATCACTTATATGAAACAATGTTTTCTTTGGAGATTGTTATGATAGTTTGGCTTGTTGATAGTCAATTTGAATGGAAGATTTGGGAGTCAAGTTTATTCCATCTGTAAAATGCATTTCTATTTGTAGTTTAAGAAAACATTTTAAAACTGTTGTATGAGTAGTTGCAACACATTTAGTATATTACAAATGTGTTAGGCACTCAAGCTATACAAGTATTCACTATGTGAAACTTGTTTGGTCCATTTGTCAAAGTTCTTTTTTTGGGATCTTATCCTTGATAAGGATTTTGCAGAAGATCGCCATGGGAATTCTTCTTGGGAAGGATGTTTCTATGGTTGGCCATAATGACATGGACAAGCCAAGAAGAACATTGAACTTGAATTCTTTGGTTAGGCTATATTTTAAGTTTAGCTTGAGAAAGAGCCAAGAAAAGTACAAGTCAAGGCACTACAATCATTGATTGGATCGATTTTGGAAAATTGAAGGAACTGTACCTTCAAAGGCTGAACAATTGAAAGTGAACTTTTAGGGACCAAAACTTTTCAATGGGGAAGAGTGATTAGGAGCTCAAAAATCAAAGTTATCAGATCAAATTGAAACTAGATCACTTGGATATATCTCATCATTCTGAATCTAGTGTAATTCGTTTCACTCAAATATGATGTTGTATGAGAAAGTTATTGTGTTCTGATCATATGCTTAAACAGGTAAAAAATTTGCAGGTGGCTGATAGGGATACTGACTAGGTATCCATACTGCCTAGGTGGCAAGGGGAATATTCTTGGAATATTCTATTTCGTTGGCATTCTCTAATTAGTCTATGGTGGTTTATTTGGACCAATAATGGGAAGACACGTGACCTAATCAGGGACTGCCACGTGTCATGCCCAAGTCGTTCAAAATTTTTATGGTAGGTTTAGGAGGAGGCTAGGGCTCAACCCTGCAACCTCCCAACTACCAAAACGTTACCATCTCACCTACTGTGTGTGACTCAACATACATGGGTGGCGGCTTAGTTTTGTGTTAAAGTTGTTCGAGGCATGGGGAGGAGGGGAACCGCCAATGGTTTCCCACGGTGGTTCCCCATGTGAACGCTTGTAGGTAAACAATAAAACTCATCGCCTAGAGCTGACTGCCACCGTAACATCCACGGAGACATCCACATCACTGCCCCATGTGACACCTTACCGTTAAGCCGCCAACGATTAAGTGACCACTAGAGGAAAGGGGTCAGTGCCCGGGGCTAGCCCTTGGACACATGACCCCCCATATGACCCTAAATTTGCACATTTTAGGCCTCGACAGAAAAATTAAGTGTATGACAAATCTACCTGGAGTTTGGTAGATTTGGTGGCCCGTTAGCGGAAATCTAGGAAAAAATGAAGGTTTGGTGCAAGATTTTGTGCAACTTGTGGAGCGAATAGTGGAAAAACTAGGAGAGGTCATAACTTCTCCATTTTTCGACCAAATTGGATGAAAAAATAGGCTAGGTAACCATTTTTGGACATCCTAGACTGATTGGCATAGGTTTCAAAATCAAAGGAGCACTTATAGATAGGATTTTTCAGATTGAAGTCTATGGGTGCCATGGTCAACCAGAGAGTTGAATCAGTTTATGGAGGAGTTTGAAGATGGAGATGACCTTCCGAAGGTTTTCAAGCCTCCATGTGCTTTATGAAACAACTATTACAACAGTTATGTAGCTCTTATTCCTCTTTTCTCAATGTGTTTTGGAGAAGAGACTTGTTTATGTACGTCAAAGTGATTTTAGTACTGTTGATGCTCTTTGAAGTTGGAGTATGGCATCTTGGTGCAAGATGCCTTTGTTTGCTGAAAGTTTACATGTTTTATTGTAGGTTAACATATATATGGAGTGATAAATATTGCAAAAGTTTGTTTCTTTGAAGGAGAAAATAACCATTCCATTTCTCAGCACTTTATGTGCTCTTCTTTTCTAAACATTGAGCATAATGAGAAGGGTTCATGTCATAGATTTGATCCATGGAGATGTAGCCCAGGATGGGTGAACTCCTTTAACAATGGCTGGTGTATTACTGATTGATGCATGCTTCTATTCATTGTTTTGATTTCATGTTTAAAGTTTTTCATGAAATTAACATAAGAAAACACACATAAAACTCATGTTTTTACTTGCTATTTTGAAGTAAAAACCTCAAGCACATTTTTGTATTCTGATGAGGATCTTAGTATAGAAAAATAGTATTCCACATTCAGATCAAATTGGGAAAATAGGGTTTTTTACCTATTAATGGCAGCGAGTTTCTCTTGAACATAACACTCTTTCACTGCATCTTTGTGACTACTTTGGGTTGGGGAATTCATTTGCCTTGCTGTTGATTACACCTTCTTCATGGGTCTTTGAGTCAATGCTCTACAACCAGCTCTACAACTTTATGTTTGGAATCTTGATACTTGTTTCATGTCGTTGATGGGGGATACATCAAGGCCCTCCTGCAATGGGTCACTTCTTGTCGGCATCAACACATTATCCACGAAGTTGGCTTAGAAACTCCCTGAATTGCCTTAGAACTTTCATACCTCAATGTAATGTTTCCTCGTTTTTGGCAACAAGTTCTCATCATTGGCCTTCAATCGAGAGATTTCGTGTGGTGTTTGACTTTAGCACAATAATTCACACCACATAGAGTGTATTATAGTACCTTGAGAACCATTATCATTATCGGTGGTTTCTCTCACATATGTGAGCAACTTACATCATTGGCTTCTAATCATGTGATATTTACCATGTTCAACCTCAACTCACTTATTCACATGTTAGACTCGTACTATCAAGTGAACAAGGTAGAATACCCTAGACCTAGTTTCACCCATCCAGGATACAATTTTAGGATTCATACGAGATAAAAAATTATGAGGGCTATGATCATTTCAGAAAGTCATCTAGGCATGGGTCCATTGTCTGTCATTAGTGTACATGACTTTGATTATTGTACGTATAATATTGGCCTATAGGTTGTAACAACCCTGGCAAAAAATCTATGTAATATATATAATAAAGGTAAAATAATAACCATGATAATGGAACATGTATTTCAAGCTAAATGTGATTAATTAATGGCTATGGAAAATGGCAAAGGCAATGGCAAAGGTTTTGGAAAGGCATGAGGCATTAATTGACATTTTATTTACAAAAATAATGGAAAATATGAGAAAAGGAAGGTGACAGGTCACAGGTTTCATGTGAGGAGGAAATTGAAGGAAAATAATGGAAAATTGAATAAATTAGAGGCCTCATTAATAAAAAGGATTCTGACTATTAACTGACAAACTTTTGTTAGTTTTAGCTTGGAGCTTTCTATTCTACTCCCTCTCATACTCTTGGACACTTAGAGTTTTCTTGGAGCACTCTTGGAGGAGTGTGGCATACTTGGGATTTGGAGCAAGAAGGAAAAACAAGAGCAAGAAATCAAAAGAGGACATCGGGATCAACAACTACAATGGTTTTGTTTGCAGGAACTGAGTTGCATGTATCATTTCTTTGCTAGTTTTGGCATGCATGACACATGCATGTGGTTTCTTGGTTATGATATGTCATTTCCATGGAAGATTGCCTGGGTTGACATTAGATTTGCCTAGCCTTTCCATTTCTTGGATAGACATGGTGTTGTGGGTGTATTCCCTTTTATTTTTTGGTTGGTTCTCATGTTCCTTATGGCTGTGGGTTGAGTTACTAGTTCCTTGAAGCCTTGGTTGGAAAAATCTTCTAGAAGCCCTGTAATAGCTTGGGTTTAGTTACTAGTCCTGGAAGCCTTGGTTGGAAAAACACTCTTCAATGCCTTAGTGGGTTGATTTTGAGTTTTGGAAGCCCTGGTTGGACAAACGCTATGGAAGCCCAACAACAACTGTGGGTTGAGTTACTAGTCCTGGAAGCCCTAGTTGGAACAAATGCTTTGGAGCCCTAGACAACTTGGGTAGAGACCAATTTAGAGATGGCTAGTGATGTCTAACCATGAGGGGAAATCACTGGTTGAGGTTGAGGTGGTTTGGCCTCTGGAAGCCTTGGTTTGGATCTATTTGAGTTTTTTCATGAGATCCCACATTCATGCTTGGAATATGGCACAAGGGTGATTAGTTGAAAGAAAGATTTGGTTCAGCCAATATATGGTCGGGTGGTACATGGAAGTCCTAGACATGGTTTCATTTTGCATATGTTAATAATAGCTTGTTTCCTCTTATATTTGATGGGTGAATATAATTGTTCATATGTATTTTTTATGGTTGTTATATCCTTATTATTTCTGCTGGTTATATGTTAGTTATGAATATGATTTATGACAGACTTGATGTATGGATTTCATCATGTTTTAATTAGAAAAAGAATGAACAATGAATATATGACCTAATAGATGATAATGTAGTTGTTGTGATAAGGCATCAATGTTTCTTTATGAATCTCTAATAAGCATAAGACTTCTATGCTCAGATGTGTTGTTATGACCTGTAGATCACATATTTGTGATATGTTTGACCAAATGTCTGTCATGGCTAGTAGGGGTCCAGTCAATTCATTGATCAAATTTTTGCATTCGTAGTCTTAATCCATTATTAGTTATCATTTCTGGAAGTTTCATGAAGTTTTGGGCAGTGGCCTGAGTCCTCACCTTGGAAAAGTGGCACAAAATATGGAGTTGCTTGCTCAGAACTAGTTGAAAAAGTCCACAGTCGCTAGCATGCCTTGTTTTGGGAGTGACTAGAAGGCCACAGTCGTATACATAACTTGTCATGGGAGCAACTAGGGGTCCAAATCAATGAAATTTCAATTTGTGTCATGGGTTGGTCACCGGGAAGGGTTGGTTGGATCCTAAAGATTATGTAGCATGTGTGGAAGGAAAGATTGGTTGTGTTTTGTCAGTTCCACTTCCTGAAATATACATGGGGATTTGAATCACATCATAGTATCCTCTCATCACATTTTTACCTCAGTGGACCAGTTAACTTGGGTAAATGTGGGAGGAGGGTGGTTCTAGAGTGGTATCAGAGGATGGTTCACCCCTTGGACTAGATGGGTTGTGTGCTGGTCTTGCATTCATGTCAGTTACATATATGTGTTCCTTATTCTTGTCGTCTATGTTCTTGTTGCATATGAATGGTGTTGGGCATAGTTGCAGTGGTGTTGCCATGTGAAAAGTTGATGGTGTTGTTGTGGGATGTGGTCATCATGAGTGCATGTCAATTGTGCATTGGTCATGAATATCAGTGTTTATATATTGTTGTGAATATTTTCACATGGTGATAGTTTTCATTCATGAGATCATGGTATGTAGTTGGTATGGTCATGCATTGATGACTGGATAATGGTGAAATTATTATTAAATGTTTATATCATTATATTTATATATGTATTGCGCTAATCTAGTTGGTCTTGCAGATGATATATCCTCCCTTGAACTAAACTGAGGTACATTGGTTTTTTTATGATTTGGTTTAGCAAACATGATATACCTTGTAGGAAGAGAAGATCAAAAATGAGTAACAAGATGGTATACTACAACTCACAAGATATCCCTATGGATCAGATGAGAAACATGGTGAGGGATATTCTCTAAACATAGCAGACACTCTAAGAAGTTTGAAGGTAGAAATAAGGAGTTGCAAAGAAGATAATGATTGAATCATTCAATCAGAAGAGAGACTTCCTAGGGCACAGGAGAAACAAGAAGAGCTCAATGTAGTGATTATTCATAGCTTGTCAGACCTGCAGAGACAAGAATCACTTAGAATCATTCATGAACAAGAGGATAGGAATAATGGAGCACATGGTAGCAGGTCACATGGTGGGCACAAGTTGGATATAGATGAAACAGTTAGAGATGGAATATTCTTTGATACACCTGATAAATGAGGCAGTGGACATGGATTAACTCTAGTTCTAGTTTAGATAGGTATCATGGTCATCATCACTATCATTCTTATTGGAGGAGTGATAGGGGATATTTTCTGGATGAGTTCAAGAAAGAAAAGACACCGACATTTGATGGGGAAATGAAGAAGTCACGGGATGATGAAGTATGGTTTCTTGGGATGAATAAGTTCTTTAGGTTGCATGATTACTTAGCGAACATGAAATCTAGGATAACGACATTTAGTCTTAAAGGTAAAGCATATATCTATTGGGAAGATGTAAATAATGTTAGAGGTATCCATGAAGAGGAGTTGACTTGGAGTGAGTTCAAGAGACTATTCAGGAAGAAGTATTTATCAAAGAGATACTATGACAAGAAGGAAAAATACTTATATGAGTTGAATATGGGATCTATGACTGATGATGTGTACACTAACATATTCTTGGAGTTGGTGAGGTATGTGCCTTACCTCAAGGAGGAGAAGGCCAAGATCTAGTGATTCATTAGTGGGTTTCTAGTAGCGTTCAAGGATAGGATTGAGCTTGATGAGCCTAGATATTTGGAGGAGGCCATCCAGAAGCTAAATTATTATTTTGAGCAATCAAAGTGTAGATACGAGACTAAGCTCCACTGGAAAGGTAATACAAAAAATAAAGGAAAATGGGACAAGAAGCAAACAAGACCTCAAGATACAAGTAACAAATAGAATGTGACACCACATAAGAAGTTCAATGCGTTTGATAGAGGACATATATTTTGATCTAAGGAGCAGAACGATGGTGTAGTTTAGAAGCCTTTGCAGTGTTGGAATTTTGGAGGAGATCATCATAGGAGAGATTGTCCACAACATCAGGGTGGTAGACCACACACAAAGAAATAAGGCTAAAAGCGCAACCATGCGAGTTTTTCTTCAAAAGCTGCACTGTCAAGGAAAAGTGCGACTCAGAAATTCGATACACTTCCCACACTTGGGGGAGAATTCCTTGATATTTCCAATCAAGGATAGCCAACTTGGTGTCACCCTAAAGATATGCATCCCTTAATGGAATCACCTTGTCCTACTCTTAAGTCACTATCATTCTTGAACCAAGAGATGGAATCTGGGTTTAAAATTTCCTATATAAGAAAGCCATGGGAGAACCAAAAGAAGAGACAATGTTATGCTGGCCAAATTGCTATCAAAGAAAACCAACATTCTATTGTTGAAGCCAAATAAAGTAAGAGCACTAACATGTTGGCCATATTTCTTCCAAGCCATCCATCATCTTAGTGAGAGGAGAAGAGTACACCTTTGGAGAGTCTTCATACTTCTTTGAGAGAGAGGAGAAGCATTGTTTATCTAAGTCTTATCACTAACAACACAAAATTTGTATGTGATCCTTTGCATGGAACAACCAACTACTAACGAGGTGTCTTTTTGTACACCATTGCCACAAAAACACTACCACAGGAATAATGACCATACTGGTAGTGTTTTTGTTGCAATGGTGTACCAAAAGACACCTTCGTAGCAGTTTGTTGTTCACTACAAAGGATCACATATATAGTTGGTGTTGTTAGTGAAAAAACTTAGATAAACAAATCACTTCAAATAGTGAAAACAATGCATATACAAACATAAACTAAAATAAAGATATAAATACACAAACAATGCTCAATGGAGCAAACAAGTCAACAAAATAATGGAAAAATCTCACTTTATTGACTATTAGTAGTAGAAGTTGAATACAATAGATGAATCTTAAATGATTGAAGAGAATTATGGATTGCTTTGAAGAAGTATGGCCAACATGCTAGTGTTGTTACTTTCTTTGGCTTGAATAATGGAATGTTGGTTTTCTCTAATAGAAATTTGGCCAGTATAATATTGTCTCTTCTATTGGTTCTCACATGGCTTGTTTATATAGGAAATTTTAAACCCATCTGCTCTCTATTGGTTTAAGAATGATAATGACTGAAGAGTAGGATAAGATGATTCCATTAAGGGTTGCATATCTTTATGATGACTACAAGTCAACTGTCCTTGACTAGAAATATCAGGGAATCCTCCCCCCAGTGTGGGAAGTACTCCCGAATTTCTAAGTCACACTTTTCCTCGACCACACGACTTTCGAAGAAAAAGTAGTGCAATCGCGCTTTGATCATTCTTTCTAGGTGTGTGATCCAAATGTTTCCTTAATAACCTTAGGAGATGTTGAATTTTTGGAACTTCCATAATTTTTTCAGATGGAAAATCTTTATTTGTACTTTTTATTAGACAACCTTAGCTATCTTTTATAGCGTATAATTTTCTGGTGTTAATAGTTTCCCCCTGTTGTATGAGGTTAGGAACATGCGTATAGCCAAAATACATCATGTTTTTATTTTCTAACTGAGATTATGTGTAACTTCTTTAAGAGAGAGAGAGAGTAGCTTGTTGTAGAGATGAGTAGAGGAACCCCTTAACCGAGGATAAAACGTAACCATGCTCTGAAGAAAACCTGAGTTATAAATAGAAAGTGTTTTTATGAGGCAGGCACATCCCATGCTTGTTATGATGACTTAGTTAATACAATCTGACAGATATAGGTTTTGTCAAGTCTCATTATAGTAGGTAGCATGTTGATGGCTGGTGATGATAACTACTGACACCCTCAAGGGCGTTTCTTGAACAAATAGAATGAATAAGTTTCCCCCACGCATTTTATATGTGAAGAACTTATTGAGAGAGGTTCTTATGGATTTACAGGTATTTGTCTTTGGGAACCTCCCTTCCATTGTGGTTTAAGCACTGCTAAATGAGGTGCTTAGTGATGCGTGGGTCTTATACTAAATGGCAGATCTACAATAGTTATAAATTAGGATACCATCCTGACATGAAAAATGGTTTTGGTGTTGAATGCCAGGGGGACCGATGACAACAATGGGCAATTTCGATTCCCATTGTGCCACCCGAGGATGTTCCTTAAAGGGGGAACACATCCAAGGTATGACCTCAATCCTGGAATATGAGTGGCGGAGTCGACAGGAAAGACGTATCAACCATCCAAGAAGTGTTGATATGTGGAATCAAGAAATCTGGTGAAGCAAATTGTAACATGATGGATCAACAAGGCATGATAACAAAATTTGGCTATACTTAATGGATATGGACAACTGGCCTAAGGTCGGAGTTGTAATGCAAGTGATGAAATTCAAAACAATTTTTCTGGTGGGGGTATCCCTGGAGTCAGTAGGAAATCCAAGGTTTATGTAAGTATGCTCTGATTGATATAAAGATGGTAAATGACTGTGGGGGATGTGCAAGCTCCGACCAAGGGTGACTAGAAACTGTTTTCGGGTAAAAAGACATGAAAATATGGGTGGGAGGATTTTCCTATAAAAAATATTTGTACACTTTCCAAAAGAATATGAAGGTGGTTTGGATGTACATACATAGAGACGGGTGCCCCATAAAAACAATGACCTGCATGATGATGGAGGTAAGGTGTGTTGTGCGGAGGTCGGGGGCCCCATTGGCTGGTCTCGGTGTGGGGTTGATGAGGTAGATGAACTGATACAAGTGGGCTATGGTAATATGGGTGGATGGTAGGTCTAGTGTAGCATGTAGTGGTGCATGCAGTTCAATCCATCTATGATCAAGGATGGCAACCTGGCAGTAGGGGAGGAAAGCAATGTGCAAAGAAGATAAGTATGAGGTTGATGTTTGATACATGTGTGTAAAATGACTCCCGAGACTAAGGGGATGAACATGGATACAAATAGTGTGAAGGGGATTTTGAAGAGGGGTGATCCACGTAGGTGGGGATCTATCAACTGACGTGGATTCTTACCATGTGCCAGTAGAAGGTGATGGTAAGCATGGTCGAGATGGTGAACCCTTTGGTTAATGTCAGAGATGTGATGAAAGGATATGCAAGTCGGTGGAATCTTATCATGTTGAGTGGTGGATGATACCTTAACTATCAATTTCCACTTGGGGAATGAGCTTACTATGAAGGTGTTGATATCCTACAATTTTGAAAGCCAATACCCCGAGTGAAAACATCCATCTATTAAAATATGCAAAATAGAAAGAAGGATGTACCAAAAACATAGGAAGGCACATGTGATGGGTTCTCTGAATGAGTGAAGCTGATGTTTCTTTTGCCTAAATGGGTAAGCATCATGCCACATGTCTAAGGGATGAGACATGGCTTTGTAGGAAGTTACCTCTTCTGAAAATCATGTTTCCCCAACGCAATCTCTTCAACAATGCCAGGTTTGATTGAAATATAAGCCTTAGTGGATGTGGTTTTTAGACCAATCTACTTATCCTGGGGGTAGGAAGTCATTTGTTTCTACTATGAATATGTTGTGACTTAGTGCCTCAGTGGGTGAGAATGTTTTCTCTGGTAAGAAGAAATAATGGTGATGTATGGAATCCCAAGGGAAATCTGGTTTCGTTATGGCCACTAGAATATCTTCGTCTGAGTGAAAAATATTATCTAATGTTGAATTGGGTTGTGCAAGGTCATGAGGGTGGAGTTCAGGCCTAGTTGTGCTGGTTGACAAGCAAGAATATGATTCTTTGGTTGATTTCATAGAACCTAGCGAAGTTGACAATGTGTGACTAGAATTATTTTGAGAATTCCCTCCAAGGGGGTTTTGATGTTGTTGGGAGCGTTCCTGCTTGATATTTACCACTCCTTTATGGGTGAAGGGATGTTGGATTACTACGAGTTGATGGTTTTTCCCTCCTTTCCCCTTGCTATCATGTATTCTTTTCAATTGAGGGAGTTGAGGGCAATGATGGGTATAATGACCACATTCCTAGCAGATGGTGCAAGAATGATTTGTCCTTAGGACCATGTTTTTTTTTCCTCTATGAGTTGTTATGTGTCTGACCCTAGTTTTGATTTTGGTTAGGGTTTCCATAGCCCAATACTTGTGGGGGTTATTGTTGATTTATACCCCCTTGTCCAATCTCTCTCTTTGGTTTTTTCTTGGTGACATTAGGTGCGTTAGCTGGGATCAAATACTCCTCTGATTGTTGTTACTGAGCAAGAGAAGGTTTCACTAGATTAAACCTTGCATTATTTTACGTTGGTGCGTTATTTTTTTGTTATGTGGGGAAATGAGAATACTGGTTTCGTTGTCCCTGATTGGTATATGGATTCTAGGAAGAGGGAATTGCTTCTGAATTCCTAGAGGGGTATTGGTTTCTTTGAGGGGGAGGGTATCAACCTCCATGTAGGGGCTGATATTGGTTAACCCTACTAACTGTATTCTGCATCAACATGGGTTGACTAGGATAGTATCATGTATGTTATATTGGTGGTACATTTTGCAATCAATCCATCCGCATCGTTGGATGCACCTGGTGTCCCTAGTTTAAAATATTGCAGGAGAGGGGCGTTTTGAAGAACATGATAAAGGTATCCATACTATGTGTAGATAAGATCTAGTTGTTGAGATTTAATGATGGTATCTTCCTCATTTTGTGGGTTTGAATTAGCCACATCTTTAGATATTTATGATGTAAGATATCTCAGAAAACGATCGAGGAGGAGTTTTGCTTCGAAATTAGCTTTACACAAGCTCCTATCTTTTCACCATTCATGGATATGGTCCAATATGTGTATAGCAAGTGTCTATTTGAAATGAGTAAGGAGTTCCAAAATTGAATCCTGTCGGATCGGGAGCTAAAATATGCGAGGAAAGCAGTGGCTATGGAACTAAAGTTTTAGTGCGTCCCAAAGGGTTAACCTATGTACCATTTCACCATGCCCCCCATAATGGTGAATTGAAAAAAAACGTAGACGAATAGTATCTTCTGTGATGCTATTAGAGGAACACCACAGGTGAAAGGTCATGACATGATTTCTAATATATTCTCCTTATTTACCTTCGAATTTTGGAACATTTGAAGGTAATTTGGTAAGCATGGGTGGGAAATTGGGGCCATGTGCTATAGGGTCATTAGTTAATTGGCTTAAATCGGGTAGATTTAAGGAAGCTAAAAATGGGACCTGAAAGTTGTTCATCATCAAAAAATAATTTTGGGTAGGTATATGTAAAGGGGCCCTCTGTGGAGTAGTTTTAGGAGAACTACCTCGATGGGTGTCTCGCGGACTGTCTGAAGGAGTGGTATGTGGGATCCCCAAAGGAGTAGTGCATGAGGAACCTTGTGGGGTCATGAAGGGTGTGCTTTGATGGGGAGGTGTCCCAAGAAAAATGCATCAATAAGGAAAATCTTATAATGGTGGCTTCGTGATGTCCTCTACGCCTAAATGGCGGGAATCTTGGCACACCATCCAATAATGGGGGGAGGTTTAAGAAGCATCTAGATCGACAGGGAGCCATGGGGTCCCCTATGGTGTCGATTAGAGTGTGTGATACTTTTTGTATGGTGAGGGAAGGAGATGATTCTTTAAAGAAAATAAATCACATACATAAAAAAGGCAAAAAATAAAAATATTACTTTCCCTTTAACTTTAGCCTATGTCATCAATTAAACAAAAAATGGCTTTCATTTGTTTTTTCGTGTGAAAAAATATCCTAAGAAGACCTATTCATCCTTACCACTCTCAAAGTAACCGGGCCTTGCAGAGATATCTTCTGATGGGTCTTGGGGTAGCGTCCCAAAAGAACTGATGATGCCTTCCAGAAACCGAAGAATCAACCAAGGTAATGGAAATGAGGCTCAAGTGTTGGACGCATCGTCACCTATTGGGAAAGGATGTCCTAGATTTTGGCTACTAAAGTACATTCGTCCCACATGAGCATTCGAATCTTTAGCTTCTTAGTAGTTAATTGTTAAATTATGGTATGTTCTATGCTTAGAGAAGTTTACTTATCTTTCTTATTATTATCCACAAATTAGCAATCACATGTACATAAGTAAAGTGCAGATAAAACATTAAACGATCAACAAAAAACAAGCCAAGACAAGAGACACAAGATGTGGTGGCTAGCTAGGGACAAACCCCAATATGGGGAATCCCTTTGATCAAATCTTCTTTTATCTTCAAATAATTTAGCAGAGATAAATAGTACATAAATCTGATTTACATCATCAGCAGCAAACCCTAGATCAGTGGCATCAACATCATCGGCATCACCGGCATCATTAGCTTCACCAGCATCATCGGCATCACCGGCATCATCGACTTCACTGGCATCATCGGCTTCACCGACATCATCATCATCAGCATCACCGACATCATCGGCTTCACCAGCATCATCATCATCGGCATCACCAGCATCATCGGCTTCACCGACATCATCATCATCGGTTTCATTGGTATCATTGGCTTCACCGGCATCATCAGCTTCACTAGCATCATCGGAATCACCGACATCATCGGCTTCACCGACATCATCGACATCACCGGCATCATCGGCATCATCAACTTCACCAGCATCATCGGCATCACTGGAATCATCGAATTCATTGGCATCATCGGCATCACTGGCATCATCGGCTTCACCTACATCATCAACATCACTAGCATCATCGACATCATCATCATCAGCATTAGTGGCATCAGTATCATCGACATCAGCCAGCATCAGTGACATCAGTATCATCGGCATCAGCCGGCATCATCATCATTAGCATCACCGGCATCATCGGCTTCACCGGCATCATCGGCTTCATCGGCATGATCGGCTTCACCTTAGGATCTCTCCTCCTACTAAAACCCAAAGACAAGTAGAGAGAGGAAGAGATCCAAGTGTGTGTAGAAATGACTTGAAGTCCTCTTCTATTTATACTAAAACGTAGAGGTTGAATAGAAATTATTGTTGGGCTTCTGAGCCTACATAAGTTGCTGGTTGACTTAACAATTTGTCCATAACATAAATAAATTCATAACTTCATAAATACTTATCATAATGGATGATCTTTAGATCAATCCTACACCTCTCAATGAGAGGAATCTAATAAAATATTATCAGCCATGAATAAGATGAACCACATGAAGTTTGGCCCTAGTTGCCAATTTTAACACTCCCTCTCAACTAGGGAGAACTTCATCTGCAATCTATCTGTTGGTCGCTACTATTCATCCATCAAATGCACTGCCCTATACAACCTGACCCTTGCCCTGCTCTGCTCTATTCTGCCAGTTTTGCTTTGCTTGTTTTGCCCTGTATTGATCTGTATTGCTCTGCTCTTATTTGTTTTGTTCTGCTCTACTTTTGTCTGAATTATGAAGAAGAAGAAATGATCGAGGATGTATCATATTGACTCAAAGTCAGTCTCAGAGTATGTACCACTGGTCCCAGACCAGTCTCAACCAACCTGAAGTCAACGTCATAGTGAATACAACTCCTACTACTAGTCCCAGACCAGTATCATCCTCCACTAACTCAAAGTCAGTCTCAGAGTGCATACCACTGGTCCTAGACCAGTCTCAACCGACCCGAAGTCAGCGTCATAATAGGTACCACTGCTACCACTGGTCCCAGACCAGTATCAGAGTCTCAGAGAGTGTACCACTAGTCCTAGACCAGTCTCAACAAACCCAAATTCAGCGTCATAGTATGTACCACTCTCACTGGTCCCAGACCAGTACTGCACTGACCAGAGGTTAGTCTTAGAGTATGTACCACTGGTCCCAGATTAGTCTCAACCGACCTAAAGTCAGCATCATAGTGGGTACAACTCCTACCACTGGTCCCAGATCAGTCTCAACCGACCTAAAGTCAGCATCATAGTGGGTACAACTCCTACCACTGGTCCCAGACCAGTACCATTGATCCCAGATCAATGAAGGTCATCCTAGCATAGGGAGTATGGTAGATAAAACGATGCATCCATCGGTACTACTATGGTCCCTATCCTCATTTCCTTGCTCATTGATTAGATAAGAGGTACTTCCCATGAGTCCCAGACTACATGGGTAGGATGCCTCAACATGAGAACTTAATCATCCTATCCTCACAGGAGAACTAATCATCCTACTACAGAATCGCCATGGAGAACACATCATCTAGGCCTCATAGGAGAGCTAATCATCCTACTACATAATCGTCATGGAGAACACATCATCCAGACCTCACAGGAGAACTAATGATCCTGCTACATAGTTTTCATGGAGAACACATCATCCAGACCTCATAGGAGAACTAAACATCCTGCTACACAATTGTCATGGAGAACACATCATCTAGACCTCACAGGAGAACTAATCATCCTGCTACATAGGAGAGCGAATCATCCTATCCCACAAGAGAGCGAATCATCTTGTTCCACAAGAGAGCGAATCATCTTGTTCACAGTGCACACCACCAGGGGAGGGCGAGTCACCCTATGGTCATATGTTGCTCTAGGTAAGAACCACAAGCCCCAAGAGCTCAATGTATGCAACATGTAGGACCCCTTTACAAAGGTCTCTTGACAACTCTAAGTTGTTAGGGAAGAATCACAAATTTGATCTTTCCCTGGGGCTCTGACCTGTACATCATCTCAGTGCAATGGAGCCTCCTTGCTCATTGTCTTACCATATCCCAGATAAGGCAGTATCTGATGTCTATTTTCTGGAGAAATAATTAAATATGGGATTCCTCAATAATCGAATCCCACCTCTGGTTGTCACAGAGAATCACAGTGGTATTCATCATGTGTACTCACTAAAGAGTTTCCACAACCAGGCAACTTCATACAAGGTCATACTCGTAGTTATGTATCCGGTCTCGATGGTACTTATAAAAACCAATTTCTGCTTCCTGCTCATCCATGATATCGAAGCAGAATCCAAAGAGAACCAACAGTGAGAAGTGCTCTAGTGATCCTCCACAATGCTGCCCAGTCAAAATTCGAATAATCATGTAGTTTTCATATTTCCGGTAGTGTATCTCAATCCATGAGAGATTGTGCCTCGAAGATATCTCATAGGATTCTTGGCACCAATCCAGTGAGGCTCAACTAAATATGAGCTCACCATGCTAACTGTAAAACATATGTCCAGACAGAAGTTCACCAAGAACATGAACATGATTGAGTTTATGAAACTCAAAGGCATTTCCCAAATCTGGTCCGACATCACTACCAAATAACTTCTAAAAGTTAATATCCTTGGGGTAGTCACAGGCTTGTAGTTTATCATTCCACATTTGGAATCCAAATCCCTCTTACTTCTGCAAATGAGAGGGTCTGCACCTGTCAGAAATAGGTCATCCTTATGAGGTGCCAATATAAGAGGTTTATCATCCACAACCTTTAGGTAATGGTTTGGATCAGTTTCACTCCTAGTGAATCTCAACTTCATCAAACAACTATCAATCCTCTCATACTATGCCTGGGGTGTTTTGCTTCAAGCCATAGAGGGCTTTCTTTCACCTGTATACATGAGATTCCCGTTCATGAATCTCAAACTCCACGGGTTGTTCCAAACCTGTGGACCTACTAGATGAGGGGAATGGTCCCCTTGTAAGATTTTCCTTTGGTACATCTCAGACATGTACCTTCATGCTCTTTTTGAATTCAGGCATCCCTGTCACCATCTGACTCATAGACCTCCAGTGTTGTGTCAATGGACATGGTCCCCAGTGGACTTCCTGCAACTTGATACAACCCTGAACTCAAAAACATCTTTGAAAAAATCTATTTTCAAACACGTACCTTTCCATCGATGAGTGCCACCCTGAAACCTTTGACTTCCATTGCTGAAACGGACACCAGGTTCTTCTTGCGATCAGGTACATAAAATAGATTTTGTAAATGAATCGAGTTACCTTCATTCAATTGAGGGGTAACATTCCCTACACCCTTAGATCTAAACTTCCCAATGAAGTGATCTTTAAGTAGGCCATCAGAAACTTCCACTGCGCCATTCTGATAATATTCTCTGCTTCCACTTCACCCTTGGTGAATTTGAACCGATTGATCCTCTTGTCTTGTCCCAACTGTTGTTGATGATTGCTCTTTCACTCTTGCTTGGGCATTGTCTTCACCTTAGCTCTGATACCATGTTAAATTATGGTCTGTTCTATGCTTAGAGTAGTTTACTTATCTTTCTTATTATTATCCATAGATTAACAATCACATGTACATAAGTAAAGTGCAGATAGAACATTAAACGATCAACAGAAAACAAGCCAAGACAAGAGACACAAGATGTGGCGGCCAGCCAGGGACAAACCCCAATATGGGGAAACCCTTTGATCAAATCTTCTTTTATCTTCAATAATTCAGTAGATAGAAATAGTACATAAATCTGATTTACATCAGCAGTAGCAAACCCTAGATCAGTGGCATCAGCATCATCGGCATCATCGGCATCATCGGCATCATCGGCTTCACCGACATCATCATCATCAGCATCACCGGCATCATCATCATCAGCATCACCGACATCATCGGCTTCACCAGTGTCATCGACTTCACCAACATCATCAGCTTCACTGGCATCATCATCATCGGCATCACCGGCATCATCAGCTTCACCGGTATCATCCGCTTCACTGGCATCATCGTCGTCACCGACATCATTGGCTTCACCAGCATCATCGGCATCACCGGCATCATCAGCTTCACCGGCATCATCGGCGTCACCGGCATCGTCGGCATCATCGGCTTCACTGGCATCGTCGGCATCATCGGCTTCACCAGCATCATCGGCATCACCGGCATCATCAACTTCACTGGCATCATCGGCATCACCGGCATCATCAGCTTCACCAGCATCATTGGCATCACCAGCATCATTGGCTTCACCAGCCTCATCATCATTGGCATCACCAGCATCATTGGCTTCACCAGCCTCATCATCATCGGCATCATCATCATCGACATTAGCGGCATCAGTATCATTGGCATCAGCCGGCATCAATGTTTTAGTATCATCGGCATCAACGACATTAGTATCATTGGCATCAGTCGGCATCATCATCATTGGCATCACTAGCATCATCGGCTTCACCGGCATCATCGGCTTCATCAGCTTCACCGGCACCATCAACTTCACCTTAGGATCTTTCCTCCTACTAAAACCCAAAGACAAGTAGAGAGAGGAAGAGATCCAAGTGTGTGTAGAAATGAGTTGAAGTCCTCTTCTATTTATACTAAAACGTAGATGTTGAATAGACATGACTGTTGGGCTTCTGAGCCTATATAAGTTGCTGGCCGACTTAACAATTTGTCCATAACATAAATAAATTCATAACTTCATAAATACTTATCGGAATCAGATGATATTTAGATCAATCCTACACCTCTCAACGAGAGGAAACTAATAAAAATATTATCAGCCATGAATAAGATGACCCACATGAATTTTGGCCCTAGTTTCCAATTTAACATTAATTCCCAGTTCCGAGCACTAGATGGGTCAGGGATCCCCAAAGAGTAGCGCACGCATTGGACCTAAGCCGAAACCCCTCTGAACCAGGTCTCTACCATGCTCAGGTATTATTTTCTGTGGGATGATTGAAGGATTCTAACCTCCCTAAAAATTCAACAACTATGTTTCAAAGATGCAACATGACCATGGTGACCCTTGGGATACCTATCCCCAATGGTCCTAACCTAAACTAAAAAAAAAAAAATTGGTGACCCCTGTGGGGAATTTAGTGGCTTCAAGTTATTGTTGTTTTTAAGGGTCTTACTTTTCTTTAGGGTGTGATATAAACTAAGTATCAAAAGCTCTAGAAACTATATGCCTTCTAAAACAAATTTTATAGAAGCTTAGTGTGTGGTGTGTAATTGTGTGCAAGTGATGAAGTGAGCATGTAAAGTGTGAGAAGATGTGGATATTCAGTGATCCATTCCAATATTCCCCTACTTGTACTAGATTTCAATTTTTCCTTGCATGAAAAAGAAATGATATGCAAATAATGGGCCACGTACTCTTTTTCCTATTACACTATGTGAATTTCAAAATAGGAAGATGGAAATTCAAATTCTTTAATAAAGTTTTCATATGCAAGCCCAGGCTCGTCTAAGAGATGCAAGGGCAGTTTAGATTACTTACTTTCTATATTAACGCTTGCTCCTAGTCCCATAAAATGAAAAAAATGAATGCATTAGTTAGTAACAATATTTTTGGATGATGGGCCACTTACTCAACAAAAACAAAGATAATCTAATTACTCTGCTAGTTGTGGTTTGTAAAGAAACTAACAAATCTAAACTGACTACAAAGAATTTGTACAAGTTGCCAATCACCTAAAAAATGTGAAATTACAAGGTGTTTTTCCTTTTCTGGAAAACCGCATGGGTTTCACAATGCACAGACATGGCGACGCATCTGTTAAGGGAAAAGTCATGCTATGCATGTATGTTAGAGAACAAGTTGTGCGGTCAACATAAAATTATAAATTAACAAGCTTCTCTTTCCACCACAGGTTCACTAGGTCCTGCAAAAATTCAAGAGATGTACTAAACGCCTTGTAGGTCGACTAAGCAGAGAGAAGATCCTACAAACACAACCTTTAGATTAAATAAAAGACAACAATATGGTCGCCATTCCTGTAGTAGTGTTTTTGTGGAAATTATGTACCAAAAGACACCTCCTTAGTAGTTGGTTTTTCCCTATGAAGTATCACATATAGAGTTGGTTTTGTTAGTGAACATACTTAGATAAACAAAGCATTGCAAATAGTGAAAACAATGCATATACAAACATGAACTAAAACAAAGAGATAAATAAACAAACAATGCTCAATGGAGAAAACAAGTCAACAAAATAATGGAGAAATCTTCCTTTATTGACTATAGGTAGTAGAAATTGAATACAATAGATGAATCTTAAACACTTGAAGAGAATTATTTGAGCTATGGTGCTAAAAAATCCTCAGCAAGGAGGTTCTTTTCCTCAATCTCTTTGCAAGCTTATCCTCTCTCTCAAAGAAGTATGAAGACTCTCCAATGGTGGACTCTTCTCTTCTCACTAAGATTATGGATTGCTTAGAAGAAATATGGACAACATGCTAGTGCTCTAACTTTCTTTGGCTTCAACAATAGAATGTTGGTTTTCTCTGATAGCAATTTGGCCAGCTTAACATTGTCTCTTCTTTTGGTTCTCCCATGGCTTGTTTATATAGGAAATTTTGAACCTGTCTTCCCTCTCTTGGTTCAAGAATGATAGTGACTCAAGATTAGGACAAGATGATTCCATTGAGGGCTTCATATCTTTAGGGCAACTCCAAGTCAATTTTCATTGATTGGAAATGTCAGGGAATCCTCCCCCAAGTGTGGAAAATAGGCCTAAATTTCAGAGTCGTACTTTTCCTCCATCACGCGGCTTTTGAAGAAAAACCCAGGTAGTCACGCTTTTAGCCTTCTTTCCTAATGTGTGGTCCAAAATTTTCCTTAATAACCTTAGGAGAAGTTAAATTTTTGGATCTTCCATAATGTTTTCAGCTAGAAAATCTTTATTTGTACTCTTTATTAGACAATCTTAGTTGTCTTTTATAGTGTATGATTTCCTGGTGTTAAGAAATCCAATAAGTGGTATGGATGTCATGTCATTATGATTTTCATGTGGTTATGCTTTTCATGTTCGTTTTCTTCTCAACAGGTTGTTCATTGTAAATACTGCAACGAGCTATGTTATAAAACTCCATGGGCAGTATGTTTTTATTTTCAGTAGCCTTGGTGGTTGTAGATGTAATTAAACACCAAGGATAGTACTCCCCCAAGGGGGGGTGGTTCTATAATAGCCTATTGTTGAAAAAAATTTCCTCCATCAACATTAGGGGAGACCACCCGATCGGGAACTTAAAGAAGCTCCTTTTCCGTTGGAGATGGTGGTTCCGACGAGTTAGGGTCCAACTACCCTTAAACTTAAATCTAATATAATCTAAAACTAATATAACCTAAGCTAATAATTAATCTATTTACACCTATATTACATCATGTTACATTTCCTTTATATCGATCTTTGAATATGTAAGTTAAATAAGTAAATCGACACAAAGATTTGGTCAAATTAAAAAGGTTGATCAAACTGCAATTAAATGATTTATTTTCCCCTTTAAGAGAGGACTTAAATAAAAACTAAGATGTGGATATAAATATAATTTAAAACATGAAAAACCTATCTCAAACTAGAATGAGATAACCCTCTCCGAATCCAAGAGAAATTTAACTAAAATAGGGGGAAGGACTGGTATAATTCATCATGTAATTTTGTATTAATTAAAGGAATTAGTTCACATTAACTAATAAAAGTGAAAGTAAAATAGGCTTGTAAATGAATAATAAATAGTTATCAATCACCACAAGAATACTTCAACAAATTAAGATTGATTTCAATCTCATTATAACTTGCAATGATAGCTTTGATAATGCTTCAACAACAAAATGTCAATGACACAACAATAGTGCATAATAGCAAAGAAACATAATATTGTTTAGAATGAATATCAGAACCAAAAATGAAACTTTAATGGTGAGACAATAATCCTACATTCTTGCAATAGTAGACAAGAATAAGAATTAATTAAAACCATGCCAAAAATTACATTGCAAATGTGTAGTCTTGGAGTAGCTCAGACCCATAATAAAACTGCATGCAATAGTGCAAAGCGATTATAACAGAGTCAAAACCCTCTTTCAATCTCTATAATCGACCTTTTTATACATAATAGTAGTGCTATTGCACAAATCGAACAACTACAAAGAATTCCCCTTGAGTGGATCGCGACATCCCCCATATCTTTTTTTCCCTTGGAAAAATCATAATTTTCATTGATTGCTTAGAAAATTACATGTTGTAGATGCAAAAAGCATATGTAGAATAGTGGGTTAAGCCACTTATAGTTCAAAACTCCAAATGGAGTATCCGTGAAAATCCCAAAGAACAGGCTTCAGAGAAATACAATAAACGAGGTTGAAAACCCCAACAAACCTGCAGAGATAGGTGCCCAAAAACCCTAAAGGGGAAAATACAATCCGAAAAAACCATGATAGGCACATATGCCCGCCAATGCCCAAAAGCCAAAAAACTTGCATATACTCGTCACAGTCTACCCATGAAATTTGAAATTCCCCAGAGTAGGTCTATAGAGGGTAACAGAGTAAATAACCCCATACCCACTACAAACACAAAAATAGTTGTGCAACCCCAAGAGAGCGCCCATGGCAAAGATGGTAGATGCTGCACCAACTAGACAATGAAAAACTATTACCTGATGCCAAACAACCATAGGAGAAACACAAAAACTCCTATAAAATATTCGGCAACAGGTGTGCACAAACCTTGAAAACCCGGACAAGAAGAAAGACATGAAATAGGGGAAAAAAAGCCAGGGTAGCTGCCCCTCCCCTGCCCCCTCAAAATATCCTCTTGTAATAGGTGAACCAAAATAACCTTGTGAAAAAACCTACCACCGAGCATCCACAACAGCCATCAAAAACCCCCGGAGACCCAGCTAAGTTGTAGTGGCATGAAACAAGAACAGTGTCGGCAAGGGTAACCTCCACACCCCTGTTCTCTCAACACTCCAACTCCTCGCAAATGAAAAGCCAGCATGCTGCCAAAGTGCATCATCTGCAATAGCGAAAGCCACCGAGTTCCATCCATGAAGCAGAGGCATGAATCTAGGGCAGATGTGGCTAGGGTTCAGTCTCCTCACCCCCGCTCATTTGGATTAACCTTGTTACCTGTAGTGTGTAAATTTTTTGCAGACCACTCCGTATTTAAGCTTAGGTAATGGTGGCTTCTCCAATAGAGAGTCTATGGCTTAGGTGCAGCGATGCTTGGTCTATAGCGAGAGTAGCTCAACCTCCCCCATCTTATTGAAGAGAATATTTATACAAAAATTATAGAGCTGACCACACCCCTTATATCTCTCAACAACTGAATATGGAGGTTTTATTTAGCAAACCGAAAACAAATTGTTTTAGTTGAATACAAGACAAATTTGGTAAATCATTGAAAGAAAGTGTTCTTCTTTTATTGAAGGGTTTATTTGTTGCTCACAGTGATGGACTTTTTTAGTCTCTGTTACAACAATCTCCCCATCTTAGAACTGCGTTGTGTCATATGGCAGAGAGTCTTTGGAAATCACGATCGAGTTGATACTTCAACCTTATTGACCCTGGGTTCATCCCTATTTCAACCAATCAGAGCTTATTAGTTCTATTATTAAACTTCACTGAAATTGAATCCGAATCTAAACACAACAAACTTCTCGCAAAACCATTGAAAATAGACTTCTCAATTATTATAATAGTGGCCCTATAAGGAAGTGACACGTGGCAAGAGCCAAGTGGTATCAAAGGTAAGATCAGAGGGACTTTTAAAATGAGACAACATAGAATATTTATGATATTGGTTAGCTCCAATATGGAGCGTATGTGATATCGTATTCAACTCCCTTTAATATCTTTATCGGATCCATTATATCAGAGCATTGTATCAAAGAATTTATATCGAAGGTTTTACAATTGTAGCCATTTAAAAGTTCTGATATATAGGAGGACGCGACATTTTGATTAGACCAATTTTAATACAAATATTGGGTTTGAATATTAGAGGTTGGAAGATACAAATATCAAAGATCGAAGATTGAAGGCATATGGCATATCGAAAAACGGAGATCGGAAGGATATGGCATATCGTAAATCGCAGATCAGAAGGATATGGCATATATGATATCAGAACTTGTGGAAAGTGCATATATAGGAATATCAGAGCTTAGATGATATTGCCACATTGGATATTTTAAAAGGTGATACATAACAAAAACTCTGATATGAGGGATTCTCCGATATAAGGGAGTGGAGGAGGGTTATGTGGCATGTGGGTCCTGTGTAATACTTCAACCACTTTATGATATATATCACCAAAGACTATATTCATTTGTTTGTATTAAATCCATTTGTTGTATGGTCCAGATTTTATATTTGTATGTTTATTAAAACTGGTTAAGCCAATTTATTATGAGTCGGGGTTTTGACATCGGGAAATTCTAAAAGGCTTCCTCCATTATCAAAGCTCTTATATCTATGATATATTATAACCTATGGTTTAATGATTAAGGATTAAAGCCTATGCACACATCTTTGTGTCGGGGGTTGTTGGCTTAGTGGGTCCTGACCCAGGTTCAGAGTTAGTTTTTCCAAAAAAAATCCCTACACTACTGGCCCTTTCGGCATCAATCCGTGGTGCGCGGACCAAAGTCTCACCTGAAGCAGTATGGGGGGATGCTGGAACCAAGCTTCCGCACCCAGAGATTAGTGTAATGTCTTTTTATGCCCTAAATCTGCCTTCATGAAGGTCTACGACTGTCTTTCATGGACCCTAATTCTGTACTTACCTAGATCAGTTTAAGTGTTTGATAACTTTAACATGCATTAATATATTCTTTACATAAACAAATATTATTACTTGCATTCATACAACAATATAAGTCATGTAAAAGCGCACATCGATACAATATTAATTCATAAACCCATCATTCATCATAACATAATAGTGCATTCATTCATAACATAAGTAATTAGACAAAACACAAATATTTCTAGAATAGTCTCTTTATTAATACTTCAGTTATGCTTACAGACTGAAGACTTCCCTGCGCACTTAGCTGTAGGGGTCTGTGCACTTAGCTGCGGACTCTACTCTAGTCCTCTCCACACACAGCTGTGGAGTCTCTCTTCTATGCTAAGACTCTTCGCTCTTCTCTTCTATTGACCTATTACATTTGCCTTCATCATCATCTTTTCTACAACTTCCTTAGACTCTCTAAGACTCTAATTTTTATACAATCCCATGGTATGCGGACCATGGGTGGATCTATAAAGCCAACACAACTTATATAAAATAAGGGTAAAACCCTTTATGACACTTTAGTATCTACACGCTCTGCGACCACAATTTGCGGAGACTTTACACTTTACACAACAAAAACTTGGGCTTTTGCCCCAAAATTGACCCTAGGGGACCCTGTCCCAATAGGGGCTATTTTATTCATTAATCTAATTAATTAAGATGTTTAAAACAAAAACTTGTTTACAAATTTTATTAACAAACAAACTTAATCAAAATTAGGCAAACTATAAAAATAAAACAAGTGTAAATAAAAATAAAATTAGACTTGAAATGAAGCAATCACACTTAAAGCCTACATGTAATGAAAAAAAGGGTCCCCATATATATTATGATCTAATAAAATGGGGGTGTTGTGTTTTCACTACAACACAACTTTGGTAAAAAATCTATGTAATAAAGTTAATAAAGGCAAAATAATAAGCATGGTCATGGGACAGATATTCCAGGATGAATTTTGGGAGAAAACATAGTGATGGGGATCACTTGTGATTAATTACTGGCTATGGAAATTGGAAAAGGAAATGGCAAAGGCTTTGGAAAGGCATGAGGCACTAATCGACATTTTATTTATGAAAATAATGGAAAAGATGACAAAAGGAAGGTGAAAGGTCACAGGTTGCATGTGAGGAGGAAATTTAAGGAAACTAATGGAAAATTGACGAAATTATAGGTCTCATTAATAAAAAATCTTCTGAGGATTAGTTGACAAAATTTTGTTAGTTTTAGCTTGGAGCTCTATATTCCACTCTCTCTCCAATACTCTTGGACACTTAGACGTTACTTAGAGCATTATTGGAGGAGTGTGTCTTATAGACATATTTGGGCACATCAACCCCAAATCACATGTCAATGTATTAGGGTCATCAACCCCTAAAATAGTTGTTTATGCCCTAAAGGAACTAAGTCATCTGAATGCCTCATTCCCCAAAAGTTCCATCTCAAAAATCATCCAGAAAGTGCCTAAAATGAATCATTGCTGAAAGCCTTGTGTTAGGGCGCTATGCATAGTAGGTATTGCACTGCCAAAGTGCAATGCATCATAGTTTGGCCCTCTAGTAGATGTGATGGGCGAGGTAGAACAAAATTTCGGGAGATTTTGAGAGTTGGTTGCTCATGGAAACTTCTAGAAACTTCTCCTATGCCACTTGCCCCTCTGAATTCGCCCAAGGATGGCAAAGGGAACTAGGAAACCACCTCCTATTCCCCTCTTTCATGGAACCAATTCCTAAAAATAAAATGGCATTCATCATCCCCATTGATGACTCAACCTCCTGCAATCATCTATAAAAGGATCTCTCATCCAAGAGATCAGAAGGCTGAAATATTCTGAGTTGTAAGGAAGTGCTACTAGTTTCAGTATTGAGGTGAGAGCATTGTGTTATTGTTGGTATGTTCTTGTTGATTCATGAGGTGAAGAAGGCTTGAAGCTGGGAGAATGGCGCTGGATCAGACTTCTTATGGGTTGTAATGCTCCTTGTTATCAGTAAAGTTCTTCAAGATTTTTCCCAATTGATTGTGTTAACTGTAGATGCATTCATTTGTTTATCATATTTCTGATTCTATGATGTTTATGCTGTGATGGATCATTATGCTTTGACAGGTCTTTGTTTCTATAGCTGTGCAGGTACTCTCCAAGAGTGTTAAGTACGGGGAGGAGTTACAGGATCGGCCAAAGGAGAGGGAGATCAAGCGAGGATTCAAGCGAAAGTTACAGGTTGGTCTTTCATAATCTCCTTCTTATCTATCACTCATAGGAAAGATAGTGAATTGTTTTGACTGTTGTTTCTAGGTTAGCTACCAAAATTAGAGGGCTAGCATTTCTTAGAAACACTAGTTTTCCCATAAAAAAATTGGCAACTCCACTGGGGAAACGATGATTGTTTTTTGCTATTTCTTGCTCTTTGTTGAATTACATAAACTATAGACAGAGTTTGAAGCTAGCTAGGAAGCTTTCGAACCACTTTTGTTATACAATTGCGTAGTAGAAAAATGATACTTTAGTCAATCTCTGGTTTAGTTTATATTTGGAGAATTTGATTTGCAAAAGCATCAAAATGCCTTTGTTGGTAGCTTACTAACCTCTTGGGACATTCCATCACACTTTGCTTATTATTGTTCATTAAAATCAATCTTAATCCATTGAAAACTGCTGCAAATTTGAGCCAAAAACGCTTTCATAATCTCTCCCTGGACCATCGCACTGTCCTAAATTATAACCTGAGATGCATCTTAGTTCCCAAAAGGGAAAAGTGTTATGCATCACACTGTCTGTCACTAGAACCTGCGATGCATGACTGAAACTCAATTTTCCCATCCAGGAGTTGAGGTTTTTTGACTAGTTTTCATTCTTGTTTGGTTGCTTATTGAATTAGAACAATATCTCATCACTGAAGCCAACTCACATCACTTAGATCAACCTCTATTTAGATTAGAATTGGTGAATGTTTTTTGCGTGTTTGTTTTTCATTTACAATCCATTGTCAAAAGTAGTGTTAATCGATTTGTCATTTCGATATAAAAAGTGTCGTAAAATCTTCCAATTTCGTCGAAAAGTGAAGTGTTGCAAAATCCTCCTTCATAGCCTATCGATTAAACTATTTTGATGCATTTGATTTGATTTGATTTCGTTAAAAGTGTCGGAAAGATATTTCTTCAAATTTGAAAGTGTCATTTTGAGTCTTCCTTTCTCTCTTTGAAGAAAAGTTGTTGAAATTTGTCATTTTGTGTGAAACATTTTGAGTCATCGCTGCATTTAGTTTTCCTTCTTGAATTATTCACATTAAGGAGAGCTGAAAACAAATACATGCATTTTGCATTTTATCATTTTGGTTTGTGTGCAAAGAAGATGATTTAGGGACATTGCATTAGTCTGTGCTCTTTGTTGTTTTCTTAAAAGTGCTTCTATGCTCTATCCCTTGTAGTTAGGATTTTCATTGGTTAAATAAAGGAAAAGATTACTTATCATTGTAGATGCATATTTAGGAATTTCAGATCACATTTTCGTGGTGAACCATCAAAGGAAAACTTTTAAGAAAGATCAACTTAAAATGAACCTCAATGAACTTAACAACGCTTTGGAATCTAACGCAACACATTTAGAGATCTAGGCTAGAGACGTGTTCCAGCGTTGTTAAACCTAGTGGCTATCGTTTTCATTGAAAGTTGGGTGATTCCACCTCTTTGATATGACAAGTGCTAGCATAGACTTGTGCTCCCCATACCATCACATATATATTAGGAGACTACAATAGGCTTAAATCCTTTATCAATAGGAAACTGAGTCTGCCACGTTATCGATCGCAATGCACTGAACACAACATTCGGGAAGATTGACTACCGTACATAAAGTCCTTGGTAATTTCTCTTTAATTTATCACCAAGGTGTATATTGCAGTTTTGCAAATGGTCTGGTAGACCTTTTTGTTTGGATTCTCCAGAGTAGTCACTTTCATTCCTTTTCAGCTCTCTAAAAGAAAAGGTCCATCTGAGCACCTTTCAAGCTCATTAAAAATTGAAGGCGACTAGAGTCATCTTTAGCTTTTTCTTGACTCTTTAAAACAGAAAAGGCAAAGTTGTGTCCAAAGTGTCGTTAAAATAAATTGACTACGAAATAGCATCACTTTCCCTTAGTTGATTTTTAGTTTGATCAAGTAATCCGCAATCATGGAAGAAAGTCAATCAAAACCCCGTCGTTCACAGAGATTAGTGAGTCAATTGTCTTTGCGTTAGGAAGTGAAACCAATCCGGACAAAGCGGTCTCGTTTAACTGAGTGTAGTTCATCTAGGTTATTTGGAACATTCGTTTCAACATCTTCAGAGACTCTAGTTACTCCAATTATTTCTGGTACATCCATCTTTAAAGAGGAAGTTTCGAAGTTACTTGAGGACACTGGTATTGATTCTAGTGTAACAGTAACCAAAGTTGTCCAACAAAAAATTGGTCCCCAATTTGAGATTGTTCAACCAAGAGATACTTCTGAACTTGAAACAACTCCATCAAGAGTTGGTCCGAAATCCATTCCAGTTCAAACCGAGGTTAATTTGAACCAGGAGTTGTTCAAGAACCTCTCTTTGAGATGGTAGTTCAATTACCTAAACATCTGGACTTTGAATTTCAATATCCAGAAGTTGTTACCCCTCCAGCATCTATTACTATAGAAACTACACCTTCTTCTACACTAGAAATATTTTACAGACCTGATGGTCAACCTCTTCCACCCGGTTTGATTACTATAGAGGAGATAGTAGAGGATTTTGCATCTAGCACTCCATTTCATTTTGGAACTGGGATTAACCTTTATCCTGATACTCCTGAGTTTGTTTCCTTTAATACTGCTTCATAACAAGTTCCCGTCGAATCATTAGGACAACTTTTGGACAAGTTAACCATGTCTGAACAACCATCAACATCCAGGAATGTATCATTTGATGCATCTGCAGCAGAATCTTTTGTTGCCACACCTTCGATGTTTTTTGGTACACCTGAGTCACACCTATATGGTGCATCATCCGTTCCGTTCGGTTACCAATCACTATCTGGAACCCACTCAGGGGTTGCTTCAGCACCATGATCAACTCCTATTTACTCGTCCGGATTTCAATCTAGTTTTTCTCACATGGAAACTCGGCAATTTGATCCTACATAACAATATCAATTTGGTCAAACCAGTTATCAAAGACCGATATATCCATTAAACACTAGACTACCACCATATGGAGAACAATATGCTTACTCACCATTTCCTCCTTTTTCCGGGGGAAATCGTATGAGAGTTTCCCACAATATTCAGGTCAAACTGGAGTTAGAGCTAGTGGTTGGCAACCAGTACTGCCAGATCAACCAAGGGTTGTATATCCAACACAACCAATCCAACCTGTGTCCAATATTCCTACCACACCCGCAGTTACAACTGTAACATAGACACAAGATCAACCTGTTGTATCTCAACCGGTAAAAATTGTCCTCTCTTCCTCGCAACCTCAAGTTTCAAGGCAAAGGACTCAAGTTTCTCAAGTTGTTGTACAACAGCTACTTGTTTCTAGTGGTCAACAACAAACTCAGGTTAATGCACCTTTATTCGGAGTGACTCAGGCACACACTGGTACTATTAATCCACAACTTGGTCAATCTGTCAATACTGGACAACAACAATCAGTTCAACAACCGTGGCTGTCACAATACCAACGACCTCAATTCCAGCAAACCCAACCCCAGTTTGGACTTGGTTCAAAAGCTCAAACTGGATTTGGCCAATATCAAGCCTACCAAGGATCTGGGCAGGAAGGCTTTGCAGGTTATGGACAACCTCATTTCCAAACTAGTTATTAATAACCGCCCTATACTAGTTATGTCCAACAACCTTACCAAGGTTACTAGGCACAGATGTCCTATGTTGGTTTGCAAAGACCTATTGCTCAGGAGATTCCATCTTATCTTGGGTATGCTCCACCCAACCTGAATCAACAGTTGCCATTTGTAGCAACTCTAGAACTACCAAATTTGAACCAAATCACTAATGATCCAATTGCATATGCCCCTTGGTGGCAGGCTATTCCACATAAATTTCCATCTAACATTACAAAATTCAATGGAAATCCAGGAGAAGACCCCTCGAATCACATTATGACTTTTCATTTATGGTGCTCATCCAACAACTTGAATGATGATTCGATTAGACTTCGTCTTTTCCAGAGAACACTTACTGGTCCAGCTACAAAATGGTATATTGAATTATGTAGAGCTTCTTTTGATAAATTCACCATTCTAGCCACTACCTTTCTAACCCACTTTCAGTTACCTATCAGGTACAAAACTGGAACATAACTTCTTAACAACTTTAAACAGACTACCTCCATTCACATATCAGATCATATTCATGAGTGGCAGCGTCGTCATCAAATGGTAAAGACATATGTTCCTGATCAGCTTTTAGCTGAGTGGTTTATAAAGTCCTTATTGCCATCTATCACTGAGGATGTGGTGAAAGGAGGAGTAGTCACAGAAGAGAAATTCATTGCTCGTGCCCAATATTTGCATCTGATTTATACACAATCAAGCACACTCTATGAAAAAATTCCTGATCCACCTAGACCAGCCTTTACCATTCCACCACCTCCAAAATCATGCAGGGACTCTAATGTCAGTGACGATGTGATCGGTTCCTCGAGCACACAAACCGCGAGAGGACCATCTGGTCAATCTCTCGCTATTTCAAGTCAAAATGAAAATCAATCTGAGAACACTCTTGCCTCTGATATTAATTCCGTGTCATCTAACAAAGGCAAAAATCAAAAGCAACCAAGAGGTAAGAAGAAGGGGAAGAATAATAAGAAGAAACAAGAGAATTCCACTCCTGAAAAATCATCTGAAACCCCTACTACGGCTAGGAAACCTCATTATCCATGTTTAATATGCAATGATGAGCATTTCACAAGAGATTGTCCACATTAATCTGAGGTTTCAAAACTTATAAAGTCTTCGAATACCTCAGCAGTGCTGGCAGTTCCGTTTCCAAACCCAGAAACACATTTGATTGCCACTGATAATGCTTCCACATCCCAAGGGCTTATGCTATCCATTGCAAATAAGAAAAATGATGTTTTGGTATCGAAAAGGAATAAAGATTATGGGAATCTATCGTCATCAAATAACCAGGCAACTGATCAACCTAGTACTTCGACCACGACTTCACCAAAAGTTGTTCCACCAGTTATTATTGAATTAACAATAAAGCCACCAAACAGAGTTGTACACAAATCAACATTTAATCCTTGTGCTCGAGCAGCCAAAAATTATAATATTGTGGAAGATCTGGCTCAATCACCTTCTGCTATTTCAACACTCAAGGTATTGCAAAATTGTCCCTCCCAAAAGCAAGCTTTGTTATCAATGATAAGTGGGATCGATCCTACGGATTCCAATCTTGTGGTCTTTAATCATACAGGATATACACCATAGTTACCATCACAACTAGATTTCCTTATACAGTTAAAATCCCTCAATAAAAATGTTGATCGAACCATTATTGATGAGGGGTCATCTACCTGTATCATGTCAATGAGTTGCTGGAAAAATCTTGGTTTACCACCCTTGTCACGATCACCAACAACACTAAAAGCTTTTGATGGAAGAATGTACACTCTGTAGGGGATTTTAAATAGCTTGCAAGTTGAACTAGGGGGAAAAACAATAGATATCAAAGTCGAGGTCGTTGATGGACTCCTTGATTACAATATTTTACTGGGAAGGCCTTGGGTATATGCTATGGCTGCAGTTGTGTCCACATACTTTCTAACGATTGCATTTCCCTTCAAAGGTGGAATCACACTCATCAACCAACTAGCCTTCTTTTATAATAGTTCACAAGCTACTGGAAGCATTCCATTAGTACATGGACATTCACAATCACTTCAAAATGTGGAGTAGGTCTCCTAAAAGATCCTTCCTTGATGGGTACTTTTACCCTACTGTCACCATCTATTCTCGCAAAAGTGGAAATAGTGGAAACCTGCAACATGATCTCTTTTACATCATCTGAGTTCAAGAAGAGTTCGAACTATTTTGAGAGTGATGATCATAGCGAGGCAATGCCGCCAAGCCCCATCGAATCTTTGTAGCAATCAATCTATTGGGCTTGTGCGACAAACCCTAATCCATACTCAACAATTGTATGGGTAGATAGGTCTTTAGAATATGGCACCTCTTCTGATCCTTGGTCATGTACACATTCTACAGATGAAGGAATCATCCAATCAATGATGATAGGAGAGACGTTGTGGGAAGATTGTCATCATCGTTCCCACCTTCAAGATGACAATGAAGATTATTCAAAAGAACTCAATCACCCTTCAATCATTGATTTTTTATCAAATTCTGTAAATACAATCGATTCTGAGCGCAATCTGTTTAACATTGAAGAAATAATCTCCATAAACATTTTGACCAAGCCTAATGTTGTAGAAAATATTCATGTTGGCAAATCTTGTTCTCCATCAAAACTAGAAAATTATTGTGCTCTCTTTCACGAATTCAGAGATGTATTTGCATGTTCTTATGAGGAAATGCCAGGCATTAACTCAAGCATTGTTGAACATGAGATCAATATGTATCCTGATGTCAAACTAGTACGACAACGGCTTTGACTTGTTCATCCAAAGAAGGTCACTGCCATTAAAGCAGAGGCTGAAAAACTTTTGCGTGTTGGCTACATTTTCCCTGTACCTCTCACTGATTGGGTATCTAATATTGTCTCAGTGATGAAAAAAAAAGGGACAATTAGAGTGTTCAGCGATTATAGGGATGTAAATCAAGCATGTCTGAAGGACAACTATCCTACACCTTTTATCGACCAGATTATTAATGAATGTGCCGGATGCGAAATATTTTCATTCATGGATGGATTTTATGGCTACAATCAAATCAATATCCGCCCACAATACCAATCAAAAACTGCATTCATATGTCCATGGGGCACATTCACATATTGTAAATTACCTTCCGGTTTGAAGAATGCAAGGGCTACATTTTAGAGGGAAATGAATTATGCCTTCCATGACATCAAACACATAGTTCAACCATATCTTGATGATCTACCTGCTCATTCACGAAAACGGACTGATCACCGACAGCATTTGAGAGCCATATTTTTACATTGTCGACACTACAAAATAAGACTCAATCCACACAAATGTGTGTTTTGTGTTGGCTCTGGTCGACTGCTTGGCTTTGTAGTTTCTAAGGACGGAATTCGACTCGATCAAATAAAGGTTCAAAAAATTCTTGACATGCCTCCACCTTCAAATTTCTTACAGATCCAGAGACTTCAAGGAAAGGCAAACTTTCTGAGGAGGTTCATTCCAAATTATGCTGAGCTAGCTAAAGGTTATACACGTCTTTTGAAGAAAGGGGTACCCTTCCATTGGGATCAAGTTGTGAAAGATTCCTTTGATGCTCTCAAAGATTCCCTGATAAAAGCATCATTAATGTATGCCCCAAACTATCAAAAAGACTTTTACCTGTATCTCACTGCTGCAAATACAACCATCGGTATGGTTTTAGTGCAAGAAGATAATGGAATTGAACATCCTATATATTATTTAAGTCGCAATCTTAATGATACAAAAAGTAAATATTCATATGTTGAAAAGTTAGCTTTAGGAGCCGTTTAAGCTGTGCAAATATTTCGACATTACATTCTCCTTCGCAAAACTACCATTGTATCAGATTGCAACCCTATGACATACATTTTGTCACGTCAATTGCTGGGGGGCAAATATTCTAAATCGATAGTCATTTTGCAGGAGTTTGATTTAGAATTCATCAAATCTAAATCAAAGAAATATCTCATCTTTGCAGAGCTACTTTGCGACCTTCCCTCGTCCTCCAATGATTTAACATCAAAAGCATCAATTGTAGATGAGTCTCTATTTCTAATTTTGTCAAGTGATCCATGGTATGGAGATATACTGATCTATCTCCAGACCCAAGCTTTTAGGCCTAACACCTCTCGCTTTGAACAGCGACGTACTCGATACCAAGCCAAAGATTATCTGATCGTTGGTGATACACTTTATCGTCATGGTGTCGATACCATTTTAAGAAGGTACCTCACGCATGAGGAGGCCGAAAAAGCTTTGAATGAATGCCATTCAAGTGCTTGTGGGGGGCATTTATCTGGTTACACAACTGCACAAAAAATCCTACGAGCTGGTTACTTCTGGCCATCAATATTCAAAGATTGCATACTTGCTGTCAGAAAGTGCCATGCTTGTCAGACTTTTGACCGTAAAACCAGATTACCACCTACATCACTGCATCTAGTCATTGATGTTGGCCCATTCGCAAAATGGGGCATTGATTTCATGAAATGTAACCCCACCTTGGCCGAGGGGCATGGGTATATTATAGTCGTTGTCGATTACTTTACCAAATGGGCCGAGGTGATGCCTACATTGAACAACAGTGGCGAAACGCCTACTCTCTTTTTTTCAATCATGTGGTTTCTAGATTCAGTGTGCCACAAGCTATAGTCATAGATCATGGGTCACATTTTCGCAATCACATGATGATCAAGTTAACTACCAAGTTAGGACTATCTGATGATAGTTCTACTCCATATTATCTGCAAGCTAACGAATAGGTTGAGGCAATCAACAAAGTCCTTAAGCGCATGCTGCAAAGAATGATTGGAGTCCATAAACGGAATTGGCATTTAATCCTGTACTCAACTTTGTGGGCATACCGGACCTCGGTGAGAAATGCGACCAGATTTATGCCTTTTTAGTTGGTGTATGGTTTCGAAGCAGTCTTACCAATTCAATGTGAAATCTCATCCCTCAAGATCGCAATTGACCTACTACTTGACACTTCTAAAGAAGAAGCTCATTTCTTGGAATTAATCCATCTGGATGAAACCCTTCATGATGCCGCATTGGCTAATGAAGCACATAAGAAACGCATCAAGGCACAATATGACAAAAATGTTAAGCCTTGTGTCTTCTTGGAAGGTGACCTGGTCTTGCTTTACGATCAGGATTCTGACAAATTAGGAGTAGGGAAATTTGAACCATTATGGATGTACCCTTATATTTTTAAACATGTGTTGACAAAAGGAGCCTACGAGTTAGTCGATTATGATGGGATTCCACTGTCGCAGCCCCGAAATGGGTTGTATCTCAAACATTACTATGTTTGATTAAGTGTAGTAAAACTCACTGTACATATGCTTGCATTGCATGTTTGTGTGCTAGTTGTCTTTTAGAGTTTCAATTTGGTTAGGTAATCCACTTCACATTTGTTGCAAATGTCAAAATTTTTGGAACCATTTGTTGGGTATGCTAACGGATCTAGTCGTAGTACGCAGAACTTATCTTCTGCAACCTAGGCCATCTTCACTCTGAGCGTCGAGTTAGTGAGTTTCAGAGGGATATGTATTGGTCGATCGACAAGCAACTTCGTTGAGTATAGCACATTGATTGAACTCTTCTATGATGCCATTTCACATGGCATACGCCAAATCATTGTTCGGTTAGATTCACAACTTGTCATTCTACAACTTACTAGTGTTTATTAAGTCCGAAACCCAGCTATTCATCACATGTTCCTAAGAGTTAGAATTTTAGAAATACATTTTGATTTCATTCAATATCAACATATTTCCAGAAATTAAACACATTGACTGACTCTTTAGCAAACTATGTGTTAAATAGGCATCTACAACATATGTAAAGAAAGCATTTCACATCATCATTTGTGTAGGATTTCATCACTTAACCATAATAAAACTCCAAAAGTCAAATAGATAGTTGTATACAAGTTCTCACAAATATTTTGTGTCCAAGACAAAATTAGTCATCTGACCCCAAAAACTCAATGAATGCAAAAAAACATCCTAGACTAGTGTTGTTGATGATAACAGGCCACCGCCTGTGCTATCATGCGCATGAGCCTCGTCCAACAACTCGACACACCAGTGGTATGGTGCTATAGTGTCATGGGTAACTCATCAATCTGGACATCCGGAATGCCAAGGGTTAAGCCCTCTACATGATCCTTCAACTGAGCCAAGGTCTTTGCTATGTCAAAATCTCTAAGGACTGCCCTCCCAACAGCTCCCTCCAATGGAGCATCATTTGCTTCCCATGGGCATGCCACTAGTCGAACTGGTCCAATATCTGCATGCACATATGAGTTCGTTTAGTCTTGGTAACAATCAAAAAACAAAAACAAAAAATGGAAAACTCAAAAAAGAAAAAGTGTGGTCAAATCAATTTACCGATAGCGCTCCACTGCTCTCCAACTGGTAATGCTAAATCTGGATCGCCTCGGAAATCCATCCCTACATATGGATATTCCGGAAAAGCCATCTCTTGACAGTTGAACCACTCGAAGAAGTCAGATGAAAATGATATCTATGACAGGCTAGCATGCCTAGCCATAAGGTCTAGCCATCGCTGCATTCGTGGTTCTCTCGGTCCAGGCACTCCCAAAGAAATGTTATGTGGTTGCATGAGCGGGATTCTTTCCAAAGCAAAGGAAATCAAAATGGATCCATAACCAAAATTTTTGGTCTTCCCAACCTTCACTTTGGTCAGTTGATCTTTCATAAGTGGAAGAACCGCCTCACACCAGTTGAATACCTTCGGTTCCAAGCATTCCAAGGCATACTGCATATAAGATCTGTTTGCCAAATGTAAAGCCACACTGCTAGCCAATCTAGCAAAGGTAAAGAGAATAGTCCTCAAAGGTCGATCAATGACATCTTGGATATGAATCTTTCCATCTCTGTTGGGACCTTCCCTACAGAACTGACGAATATAATCTCTCACTCATTCTCCTCCCCGGGCGAGTCCTGATAATGAAAGAGGGGCACCCCACCTTGATAAACTTGTCAGAAAATAAATATCCTCGATGGTGATAGGAATAGCTTTACCCCTGATCTAAAACACCTGGTCAATAGGATCCCAAGCATGAACAAGATATTGCAGCAAATCCATCTATTGTCTCATGCTGGAAAAGCGGAAAAACTTTAGCAACCCACAATTCCTTAATGCATCTACTGTGCCCTGGTCATGTAAGGAAATCATGTCCTGCTCTTCATGCTCTTGTTCTCGCCATGTAACGACCATTTTGATCCAATGAATACCTGAAACATAATCAATAGGAAAATTAGGATCAAATTTGGGAAAAAATCAGTTCAAAATTTGATGTAAAAAACTGTTCAAACTTGGCTTTCTGTGCCCATCGTACTTAGCTCTTGAAGACAGTGAGATGCATAGTAGGTTTCCTATTAGTAGCCCAGTATGCATCACACTTTTTGATAGGGACAAGGTGTGATGGTAGAAAAATGAGATTTTAAACCCTAGAGGCCCAAAAAACTGAGAAAAGTTGCCCAAAACTGAAAAAGAATGGAATAGAATTGAAGAGCATAAGGATAGCTCCTACCTCGTCCTAACGGCATGGGAAATGATCCACAGAATCTCTTGCAATCAACTAGTGAAATTTGGGGAAAAACCACTTCAGAGCTCCAAAATCTAATGTTAGAAATGAAATGGTAAAAATGAATTATTAAAACTAGTTTTTATGTTTACTTTTTCATGTACATCAAGTAAATGTTGGTTTTATTCATTTTTCATCCATAAATATGTATATTTAATCATTTTGATGGAGTTTTGAGTAGAATGAAAGACTGAAAACAGAATTCGATGTGCTAATGGTGAATTGAGCATCTTTGACCACCGAGAAAATTTTTCGTTCTCTTTTCAAGCTTTGATATTAAAATGAAAAGAAAACAATAGAGTCCTCTTTAAACTCTTTTCAAACTCTTTAAACATGAAAAGATAGTCGAGTGCTTGTCTCTTCCAGCTCGTTAAAGTATTGGAAACGACATCTCTCTTGTATTATTTTATCCTTTTTTGGGCCTGAGAGACTATTTTACGAAAAAGAACTTATGGAGTTTTCTTTTTGTCTCTTTTCAAACTCTCTAAACATGAAAATGACCGAATTATCCTTGTCGTTAAACTCGTTAAAATAATAGCGAGAAACTTGTCCATCTAGACAAGACGGAGTTTCACCATCACTAGACTCGTTAAAACATCAAATAACGATGGGATTACCTGAAGGGTGAATTATAAAACAAGCATATGTTATCCTCCTCAAGCTTGATAAAAAATAAAGAGGTACTGGTCAGCAATAACTGGGGAAAAAGGGGAAAAATATTGAAAACTTATGGTAGAAATTCACTCTTGAACATGACACTTTCACTTCATCTCTGTGATTGAGTTGGGTTGGGTTATTCCGTTTGTTGGTCATCATACCATTGGTCTATCACACCATCCATCTTTTTGGGTTAACGCTACCAATTCATCTCAATGTCGCCGATATGTTCAAGAGAAGCCATCCAGTTAAAAGTCTCATCCGTTGCAATAATACAAACCTTCATTCTCATGAGCGCCATTCCTGAACCTTGTGTCGTTAGTTCATTTTCATCTCCAAAAATAATTTGCTTCATTTCGTGTCAGATGTGGGATACATCAAGTCCCTCCTACGACGAGTCACTTCTTGTCGACATCAGCTCATTATCCAAGAAGTTGACTTAGAAACACCCTTGTAGTGCTTTGAAGTTTGCATACATCAATGGCAAGTTTCTCTCTTCCGGCGATAGGTTGACATCAATGGCCTTCGACCAAAAGATTTTGCATGGTGTTCGACATCGAATCATCTATTCACACCACGTGAAATTTACTGTAGTACCTTGAGGATCATCATCATTATCGGTGATCCCTCTCATGTCTGTTAACAGCTTACATCATTGGCTGGTAATCAGGCGATGTCTCTCCATGTTCGACCTCAGAACATCTTTTCACATGGTTTGACTTATACATTGAGTGAAGATTGAACGAGTTTGAAGACCCCTAGATCTAGTTTCATCCATCTGGGTTGCGATATATTCAGGAATACAAAAACATCAAATGTACAAACTATTTACACAAATGGTCATCCAATCATGGATTACAAGTCTATATCTACAGATGACTGTCTGATCTATGTACATGTAATGAAATTTTATTAAAGTTGAGCATGGGAATTCCTCCCTCAACTAGTTCATGAAAAAAATCATATTATCATGTATTGTATTGTAATTGATGCATGTCACCTTCCAGTTCAAAACTTCCGATCCTCATGATAAAGCATTTCACCCGACATGAACATTTACGACCTCATGCTTTAGGGGGCAACTGTTATAGACATATTTGGGCACATCAACCCCAACTCACATGTTGATGTATTAGGGTTCATCAACCCCTAAAATAGTTGGTGTATGCCCTAAAGGAACTAAGTCATCTGAATGCCTCATTCCCCAAAAGTTCCATCTCAAAAATCATCCAGAAAGTGCCTAAAATGAATCATTATTGAAAGCCCTGTGTTAGGGTGCTATGTATAGTAGGTACTACACTGCCAAAGTGCTATGCATTGCAGTTTGGCCCTCTAGTAGGTGTGATGGGAGAGGTAGAACAAAATTTCGGGAGAGTTTGAGAGTTGGTTGCTCATGGAAACTTCTAGAAACTTCTCCTGTGCCACTTGCCCCTCTGAATTAGCCCAAGGATGACTAAGGGAACTATGAAACCACCTCCTATTCCCCTCTTTCATGGAACCAATTCCTAAAAATAGAATGGCATTCATCATCCCCATTGATGACTCAACCTACTGCAATCATCTATAAAAGGATCTCTCATCCAAGAGATCAGAAGACTGAAATATTATGAGTTGTAAGGAAGTGCTGCTAGTTTCAATATTGAGGTGAGAGCATTGTGTTATTGTTGGTATGTTCTTGCTAATTCATGAGGTGAAGAAGGCTTGAAGCTGGGAAGATGGCACTGGATCAGACTTCTTATGGGTTGTAATTCTCCTTGTTATCAATAAAGTTCTTCAAGATTTTTTCCAATTGATTGTGTTAACTGTAAATGCATTCATTGTTTTATCATATTTCTGATTCTATGATGTTTATGCTATGATGGATCATTATGCTTTGACAAGTCTTTATTTCTGTAGCTGTGCAGGTACTCTCCAAGCGTGTTAAATATGGGGAGGAGTTACAGGATCAACCTAAGCAGAGGGAGATCAAGCAAGGATTCAAGCAAAAGTTACAGGTTGGTATTTCATAATCTCCTTCTTATCTATCACTCATAGGAAAGATAGTGAATTGCTTTGACTATTTTTTCTAAGTTAGCTACCAAACCTAGAGGGCTAGCATTTCTTAGAAATACTAGTTTTCCTAGAAACAGTGTGGCATACTTGGGATTTGGAGCAAGAAGGAATTAGGATCAAAAACTACAATGGGTTTTGCTTACTGGTGCAGAGTGTCATGTATGATTTCCTTGCTAGTTTCAGCATGCATGGAAAATGCATGTGTTTTCTTGGTTATGATTTGTCATTGGCATGGAGGATTTCCTAGATTAATGGTGGACTTTCCTAGTCTTTCAATTTCCTAGATAGCCATGGTGTTGTCAGTGTCTTTCATTTTTTTTTCTGGTTGGTTCTCATGTTCCTTATGGTTGTGGGTTGAGTTACTAGTTCCTCGAAGCCTTGGTTGGACAAACACTCTAGAAACAATGTACCAACTTGGGTTTTATTACTAGTCCTGGAATCCTTGGTTTGAAAAATGCTTTGGAAGCCCTTGGTGGGTTGAGTTACTATCTTGGAAGCCTTGGTTGGACAAATTCTCTAGAATCCCAACAACAGTTTTGGGTTGTGTTACTAGTCCTGAAAGCCTTGGTTGGAACAATTGCTCTAGATCCCTAGATAACTTAGGTAGAGACCAATCTGGTGATGGTTAGTGATGTCCAACCATGAGGTGGAATCACTGGTTGAGGGTTGAGGTGGTTTGGCCTTTGGAAGCCCTGGTTTGGTTCTATTTGAGTTGTTTCATGAGATCCCACATTCATGCTTGGAATATGGCACGGGGGTGATTGGTTGAAAGAAAGATTTAGTTCAACCAGTCTATGGTCGGGTGGTATGTGGAAGTCCCAAACCTGGTTTCAGTTTTCATATGTTAATAAAAGTTATTTTTCTCTTGTATTTGATGGGTAAATATACATGTTCATATGTGATTTTTATGGTTGTTATATCCTTGTTATTTTTCTTGGTTATATGTTGGTTATGAATATGATTTATGACAAGCTTGATGTATGGCTCTCATCATGTTTTGAATAGAAAAATAATGAAAAATTAATATATGACCTAATATATGATAATGAAACTATTGTGATAAGGCATCCATGCTTCATTATGAATCTCAAATAAGTATGCAACCCCTATGCTCATACTTGTTGTTATGACCTGTAGATTACATATTTGTGATATGTTTGATGAAATGTCTATCATGGATAGTGGGGGTCCAGTCAATTCATTAATCGAATGTTTTCATTAGTAGCCTTAATACATTTTTATTTATCATTTCTAGAAGTTTCATGAAGTTTTGGGCAATGGCCTGAGTCCTGCCCCCAAAAAAATGGCAGAGAATCTAGGGTCATTGGTTCAGAACTAGCTAAAGAAGTCCACATTCGTTAGCATGCCTTGTTGTAGGAGTAATTGGAAAACCTTATTCGCATGCATGGATTGTCATGGGAGCGGTTGGGGGTCCATATCAATGAAATTTCAATTTTTGTCAGGGGTTGATCACCTAGAAGGGTTGGTTGACTCCTGAAGGTTTCGTAGCATGTGTGGAATGTCAGATTGGTTTTGTTTTGTCAGTTCCACTTCCTTAGTTGTGCATGGGGAGTTGAATCACATCATAATAGCCTCTCATCACATGTTTTCCTCGACAGACCTGTTACCTTGGGTAAATTTGGGAGGAGGGTGGTTTCACAGGCTATGGGTATGCCTACCTCAACAATAATATCATGAATATTATGTATTGTAGTAGATGATCTCGACCAACTATTGTTTGATCTAAACTTGTCACAAGGTAAAGCACTTAAGTCCTCAGCCACTGCTTCTAACTTTGTACTTTAGGGGGGAATACATTATAGGTCCTTTTGTCACATTCTTTAAAATGGCTTGGAAACTAGATCAATCAACATCTTTGACACCTTGTCATTTTCCATTTTCAAAGCCTCAAGCATTGATTCTCCAAAAATTCTAAATTTTTTGGGTTTATCATCGTAGAAACTCATTTTTGGCCCCAACGCACCCCACCTTTGAGTCCACCAGCAATGTTTGCATCCTTCATAACTGAGCAATTGCACTAACTAATGAAAATTGTTCTAGTCTCGAATTCCTATCCTATCATATCTTTGAGACCTTATCTCATATGCATAGAGCTTATCCTCCCTCATCTGTGGATCTCAAGCCTAGATTGGTAAATCCTAAACTACCACTTTTACCCTATAAATTCACTGCCTCTTATAGAGTCCGGGTTGAATTTTGGAGACTCTTATCTATGCCCTGATGTTGTTTCTTTTACCTAAGGATCCATTACCATCCTTGAGTTTTTATTGAAGTCTTTCCTTGTGGCTAAGTAAGGATAAGTTTGGTGGGAGATTCTACATTATCAAGCACTGTAAAAAGGGTTGTAATCTTCTCGTATATTTCATTAATACAAGAAGCTTCGTTTTCCTATACTTTGTGTCTATTTTATGCGTATATATTTCAATTCTGACTTGACTCATTGAATAGAGATATTATTTTATGTTGTGGATGTTTTTTATTTCTCTTGTTTGTTGTGATTGTCTTCCAGGTTCCATTTATAGTAATTGGAGTTGTATTCAAAGTCTACAAGTCAAGAGGAAAGGAATACTAGATTTGGACTCTAGGTAGGCCCTTCCTCCATTTATTAATTTATGTTAGACACACATAGAATGTGAAGAGACATGAATGATAAAAAAATAAATTTCTTTTACTATTAGCATAGATGTAAATTTATAATACATTCTTGTGACTGTTGGATTCATCTTCCAACGTCTCTTAGACTCCCTTTGACTGTCCAACTTCCACAACTTAACCCTTAGTGGATTAGGTGTCCAACATTCCCCCCCTTAATCCAAAGGGGTATGTATGAGTCCAAGAGAGTTGTAATAAAAAAATTACAAAAATACATGGCAACACTAGATTGAATGTGCTCTCTGAGATGTTGGTATAAGGTGGTGGTTTAAGGATGAACACCAACACTAGAACGCTTAGTGCAGTTCTTGGAACCCTTCCAAATATTGCAAGAAGTTGAGGTATTCTGCTAGAGGAAATGCTCCTTAATGCTTTGAAGAGGGAGACCTTCAACCTGGAAGAAGGGAGGTATACAACCTAGATAAAATGGAGAACCTCAACCTAAAAAGGGAGGTCTCAACCTGTAGTGGTTTAAGGCTGACCACCAACTCTGGAATGCTTAATGTAATTCCTAGAACTCTTCCAAAACTGGCAAGAAGCTAAAGTCTTCTCCTAGAAGAAGTGTCCCCAATTCTTTAAAGAGGGAGAATCTCAACTTGAAAACAAAGATCTCAACCCCAAATAGATGGTTTAAGGCTGACCGCAAACCAAAGGCATGCTCAGGGGGATCTTTGTCTCTAGCTACAACTCTAAATGTGGTATGGAAGGTTGTGGCTTAGGCTTGGTTGATGTGGATTTGAAACTTATATATGAACATCACGTCCCTCCTATCATATATAAGGTGAGATGATGGAGAAAAATCAACTGCAATATTGTTCAATACTCTAGAACAAGTTCTAACATATGACTAAAATATCTTCTTGGCTGTTGAATTCGATTGCCAAGAATTAATCCATCCAACATGAATCTATGTTCTTGCAGGAGGCTTATTTTTGAAGCATCTATTTGAATAATGAGTGGTTTTATGATAGTGCTCACATGGATTAAGATAAAAACAATGATCTTTCATATGACCAACTTGGTCACAATGTTGGCATTTAACAATCTATTCTGGATGCTGTAGAAGAGGACCATAATCTAGAACAGCCAAAGGTGAACTATCATGAAGAAATCCAACACTATGGAATTGGATGGCATTTGAGTAATATGGATTATGAAAGGATGTCTCCTTTTCATATCCAATACCTATTCAGTGCTTGTTGCTGACAAGATCTTCCCAAAGTGCAGGTTGAATTTCTTCTTTTGCATTCAAATATGCTCTTGTACTGGGCTCAACGATATGAACAATTTCTGGTTGTTGATTACAGTCAACTTTGGACTTAAAAATGGGATAATTTGGAATAAAAACAAGTTCAGAATCACGACTATATTTTTGTAGCTCCTCTTGTTGTAGTAGAGATTCAAGCTGCAAAAAAAAGCATTTTTTTCCTGTGCATTCTTTAGACATGTTTTAATATCACAAAGAGTATTTTTGTTGATTTTCACCATCTCATCAACAGTTGAATGAGTGAGAATATTTAATAACTCAATATATCACCAATACCAGCCATTTAGAAAAGAAGTATTAGTTGAAAATCGAAATGATTACAAATATTTTCCAATCTTCACTGCAATAAGACTTTAATCTCTATGTAGCATAAAACATATCTTTATGACACTTGTATAACAAGCAACAAACTAATCCAATTAAATCTCAATACACATACCAATTCAACATTTTGTATTCCAACGTTTGCAACTTCACAATGTAGAGAAGGGATATTTAACCATAGGTTTCTTCAACGCAAAGCATTAAGACTGTTCAACACTCCAACTTAATGCACTAAAAAATCCAAAAATAGAACTCAATGACCATAATCAACATTGCTTCAACGCTCAATGCATTGAGGACCAACACAATAAATAGAACGATAATGTGTTCTCCTAGTGGAAATACTTCTATGTCACTTCTTAATGCATATCCATATCCATATTCAGACACACAAAAATATTTTTGTTCATGAAGTTCCAAATCCTCCAGGATAAAAATGCGATGAGAGGACACTATGATATGATTTGACCTCCCAAGTCACATTAAGGAATTGGAGCATGTAAACACACCATATAGACATACAACATCATCAACAGAACCCTTAGAAGACAAATCAACCACTCAGACAGCACGTCCCTGGGTCCCACTGTTGTTTTAGGTCTCTTGGGCCATAGTCTCTCTCATTTTATGGGCAAGGGAGCGACCAATAAACTAAATTCACTCTCACATGCCTACCTACCAGCGAATGTGTGCCAAAATTGTCAGTGTCGTGCCAACGACTCCGAGATTTGAGCCTATTTTTTAGGCCCAGAGCCTAGGACATTGCCCATAACTAATCCATCTCTTCAAATTAGTAAAGTAACATGGAAATGAAAGTACTAAAGAAAATACTTGTTCAAGAACTTGATTGGATCCCTACTAGCCATGACAGGCATTTCGTCAAACATATCATCGACATGTAACCCATAGGTGTAAACAACAAAATTAAGTGTAAGGATATCATACTTATCTGAGAATCGCTATGAACCATTGTTCCTTCATGCCATTTGAGGCATTATCATCTATTAGGTCATAGACACATTATCCATTCACATACAAGTAAAAACATGCTAAGAACCATACATAATTGTTTTCATAAAATGTGCATATAACTAGTATAATGGTAGCAGAAATAAAATGAACATATCAGCCATCAAATCCATAAATATATCAATACCTTTACACATGAAACTCAAAGGAATGGACTTCTCATTAATGAATGCAATGAACCAACCAGAGATGGGACTACCACGTTCCACCCAACCGTAGAATGGTTGAGCCAAATCTCTCTTCTGACATTCACCCATGTGCCATATTCCAAGCATGAATGTGGGATCTCATAGAACACATCAACCAAAACTCATCCAGGGCTTCTATAGTCCATCCACCTCAACCCATCAAACATTGATTCCACCTCATGGTCGGACATCACAAAGCCATCATTAGATCGGTCTCTATCCAAGCCTTCCAGGGCTCAAGAGCGTTTGTCCAACCAAGGCTCCAGAGCTAGTAACTCAACCCGCAACTTTTACCGGGCTCCAGAGCATTTGTCCAACCAAGGCTCCAGGACTAGTAACTCAACCCACCAAGGGCTCCAAAGTGTTTGTCCAACCAAGGCTACAGGAGCAGTAACTCAACCCATGTTGGTACAGGGCTCCAGAGCATTTATCCAACCAAGGCTCCAGGACTAGTAACTCAACCCAAGATAAGGAAACATGAGAACCAACCAATAAAAAAGAAATAAAAGTAAACCCACAATCACCATGGCTATACAGGAAATGGAAAGGTTAGGAAATCCACTGTCGATCCAGGCAATCCTCCATGCCAATGACAAATCACAACCAAGAAACCACATGCATATACCATGCATGCCAAAACTAGTTAAGAAATCATACACGCAACTCGGTACCTGCAAGAAAATATGTTGTAGTCGCTGATGTCGATGACTTTTTGTGCTTTCTTGCTCTTCCTTTTCCTTATTGCTCCAAAAATCCAAGTATGCCACACCCTCCAAGTGTGCTCCAAGAAAATTCTAAGTATCCAAGAGTATGAGAGAGAGAATAATGAGAGAGCATTCCAACATTGAACTAAAAAAAGTGTACCAACTAATCCTCAAAAGCCATTTTATGAATGAGGCCTCTATTTTCTTCATTTTCCATTATTTTCCTTCATTTTCCTCCTCACATGCAATCTGTGACCTTTCACCTCCTTTTTATCCTAATTTCCATTATTTTCATAAATAAATGTGCCAAATATTCCATTTTTCCTTATGCATTTCCTTTGCCAATTTCCTTAGCCATAAACAACCAAATGAACACCCATTAGGATATATTGCCCAACATTCATCTTGGAATAAGTGTCCCAGTCATCTGTGGTTATTGTTTTTTAAACTCATTACATGGAATTTTCACCAAGGCTGTTACATAACCCTCATCCTTGGGGGACATTGTCCTTGGTGTTCAATCACACATATACCTCATCAACATACTGAAAGAAGACATACTGCTTATGAAACTTTATCACACAGCTCAATTCACTATTTACAATCAAAGATTTTCTCAAGACATAACATCATGACAACATGACAACAAACCGCATAGTGGAGCTTTATAACACAGCTCATTATGGTATTTACAATGATCATCTTGCTGACTTCCAACTCATATAACATCACAACATCATGATAACATAAACACATGATAGCATAATAAAATGACACCGATACTGCATAGTGGAACTTTATAAAATAGCTTGTTACAGTATTTACAACCATACACAGGTGTACATATAGAAACATCATCAAAACATAGATACCAAAACATATATCAAACATATACTAACATCATATCTAGGCATATATATGAAAACCTCATATAACATATATCAACTATCATAAACTATATATCAATCACCATAAAGAATATACTAAATGAACATAAGAAAATACTAAACCACCATGAAGCATATACCAAGACATCATAAGCAAATACTAAACCATCATAAAGCGACTACTAACCATCATAAGCAATCACCAAACCACCATATAAAAGTTGCTTTGCCTCAACCAACAAACAACGAAGGATACATGGCCTGCATCTAATCCACCATCTCCCATGTAGCTTCATCAAGCCCAAATTTCTTCCATTGCACTTTAACTTGTTTGATTTCTCAGTTCCAAAGCATGAGCACATTTTTCTACAATATACATTGAGGCTCCAGCTGGAATTCTCCATCTAGTTCCACCTGCAATACATACTAGTCAATCACATGATCAACATACTTAAAATACGTTTTAAGCAATGAGACATGGAAAACATCATGGACTTTCACTGTCGGATGTAGTGCAAGTCAATAGGCTACTGGCCCAATCCTCTCAATGATACTAAAGGATCCAAAAAATCATGGTGCCAGCATGGCACATGATCCAATCCGCAAGGAGCTCTTCTTCGGTTTGATGTGTAAGTACATCGGTTCGCCAACCTGGAACTCCTTGAACAACTTGTTCTTGTCTACATAACTCTTTTCCTTATCCTGTGTTGCTTTGAGATTCTTTTTTATCACCCGCATCTCCTGTTCCATGTCTGCCAGCATGTTTGGTCCAATCAATATCCTTCTAACTAGATCATACCAACTAATGGGAGTGTTACAACTCCACCCATATAATGCCTCAAAATGACTCATCCTCAGTGACTCTTGATAACCCGTATTGTATGCAAAATCAACCAAAGGGAGATACTCTTCCCACTTCCTCTGTTGATGCATTACATACATCCTCAAAATGTCTTCTAATATCATGTTGACCGTCTCTATTTGTCCATCTATCTATGGATGGTAAGTTGTGTTGAAGGCCAACTCTATGCCCAAACCTGCAAATAACTCCTTCCAAAGCTTGGAAGTGAACTTCACATCCCTATCTGACATAATCTTCTTCGGGACACCACGTAGTCTAACCACCTCTCTAATGAATACATGTGCTACATCACTACCTGAGAATGTAGACTTCATGACAATGAAGTGTGCAACCTTTGTTAACATGTCCACAATGACCATGATGGAATCATGTTGCTTCACTGTCTTTGGCAACCCTATTATGAAATCCATGGGAATGACCTCCCATTTTCGTTCCAGAATTGCAACGACTGTAGAAGTCCACTTGGATGTTTGCACTCTACCTTCACCCATTGACAAGTGAAACATCTTGCCACAAACTCTGCTACATCCTTTTTCATATTTGGCCAATAGTAATATCTCTTCACCACTGTGAGTGTCTTCTGATAATCTGGGTGACTAGAATACAATTTCGCATGGAGCTCCCTCAAGATCACCTTCTTGATCTTACTAGTATCTGGCACACATATCCTATCTCAAAACTTGACCAATCCATCTTTCGTAAGACAATAATCCAACTCCTGTGCACCTACACCTGTACATGTATTGTCACCTGTACCTATACCACTACCTGTACATGTGCCATGACCTATACCTATACATGTACTATCACCCTGCTGTAGCTTGTGCACAATCTCCATATATCTAACATTCTATTGTACTGCCTATCAGATCCTATCTTGCAAATATGTCCCATACGAGCTCATAGCTTCCAAGTGATGTATTTGTATCCATCTACTGAGAGTGTCTGCCAATCTATTCTCTTTACCTTTGATGTACCTGATCTCAAAGTCAAACTCACTAATAATGAACAATCATCTAGCCTACCTAGCATTTAGATTCAGCTGGTTGAACAAATACCTCAACCCAATGTGAGCACTCATAAGCACAAACTGACTACTAAGAAGATAGTGCCTCCACATCTTCAGTGCATGTATAATCATTGCCAACTCAAGATCATGCATTGGGTATTTTTTCTCATGATCGTTTAGTTTTCGGGACTCAAACATACCACCTGTCTATCCTGCATAAGGACTCCACTGAGCCCTCCCTTGCAAGCATCTGTACATACTACAAACTCTTTGTTCAGATCTACAATCTGTAGCACTGGTGCATGTGTCAGCGACTTCTTGAGCTGCTCAAAGCTAGCCTCACACTCCTCAGTCCATTCAAACTTCTTATATTTCCTCTACAAGGATGTAATAGGATAAGAAATCTACAAGAAGTTCCTAATGAACCTCCTGTAATATCTTTCCAAACCCATGAAATATCTCACTTCATCCACATTCTTAGGAGCTACCCAGTACATGATGGCCCTTATCTTCTCTGGTATACTGCAATGACTTCCTTAGAGACAACATGTCCTAAGTAGTGAACCTCAGTTTGAAAGAAACTACACTTGTTGAGCTTAGCATACAACTGATGCTCCCTCAACAACCTCAACACTACTACTAAATTCTCAGCATGATCTTCCTCATTTGTAGAATATACGAGTATATCATCAATGAACACAATAACAAAATTATCCAAATATGGATGCAACACACTATTCATCAAACACATGAATGTAGTTGGAGCATTAGTTAAGCCAAATGGAACAATAACAAACTCGTAATTCCCACACCTAGTCCTGAACGCAGCCTTGTATATGTCCTCCTCTTTGATGCGTACTTGATGGTATCCGGATCTCAAGTCAATCTTCGAGAATATTGTTTCTCCCTTTATATGATCGAACAATTCATTAATACTCGACAAAGGGTATTTGTTCTTGATAGTCACTTTGTTTAACTGCCTGTAATCAATGCATAATCGGATAGTACCATATTTCTTCTTCACAAACAAGACCAGTGCACCCCATAGTGATACACTTGGCCTAATGTATCCCTCGTCCAATATCTCCTTCAACTGCAATTTTAACTCAACCAACTCAAGTGTGCTCATCTTGTAAGGTGCTTTCAATGTTGGACCCACCCCTAGCACTAATGCAATAGAAAAGTATACCTCCCTATGTGTTGGAAACTCTATGATGTCCTCAGGAAATACATCCCTAAACTACTAGAAAACCAAGTATTTTTTCAACACATCGACATCCTCAACCTCCTTACCATTATCACTAGAAATATGTATTGCAAATAGCTTGCACCCTTTCCCGCGGCTACGCTTTGCTTGCATAGTTTTCACCATCCTACCTGATGTGATTTTCTTCTTACCTTGTAAGAATCTTGGGTCCCCATTGTCATCAACACATTAAATAGTTTTGTCATAGAAGTCAACCTTGGTTCTATGTAGATACAACCAATCCATGCCCAATAACATACTATATGAGCCCAATGGTAAAACATTCAAATGTGATGTTGTGGGCATACCATTTAAGTCAAATGCGCAAGCTCTTACCTAATGATGAACTTGCTTCTTCGTACCTGTAGCCAACTGCATTAACCAAGAATATGCATGCAATTCCTTACTCAAACCACACTTATCCACCAAGTTAGGACTAACATAGTTATAATTAGATCCAGGGTCAATCAAAATAGAAATAACTTGATCACAAATCTTACCGTCCATCTCAATGATAGATGCCCGATGCTCTGCTTTCCTATTTTCCACGACCGCATAGACACAAGGAATAATCAAGCCTACATCTACAACAGTCTGTGCCTCCTGTGCACTGTATATTTGAGGTCTACCATTCTAATGTTGTAGACAATCTCTCCTAAGATGATCTTTACCACAAGTCCAACAACGCACGGGCTCCTTACTCTGCTCGTGAGGCTGATGTCCCTGTCCTTTATCTGATGCATTGAACTTCATAGGTGGTGCAACATTCTCTTTGTTATCTGTACCTTGTGGCCTTGCTCAATTTTTATCCCATTTTCATTTGTTCTTTACATTACCTCTCCAATCTGGCTTAGTCTCAGTTCTACGCTTTGATTGTTCATAGCAATGGTTTATCTTTCAAATGGTGTCCTCCAATGATCTAGGCTTATCGAACTCAATCCTATATTTGAATGCAAAAGGTAACCCACTAACAAATCTTTGAATATTAGCCTCCTCCTTCTTGAGGTAAGGCAGATACCTCAACAGCTCCAAGAACTTACCGGTGTACTCATCATCTATCATGGAACCCATCTTTAGTTCATAAAATTATTTTTCCCTTTCATCAAAGTATCTCTTTGACAAATACGTCTTCTTGAATAACCGCTCAAATTCACTCCAAGTCAGATATTCCTCATTTATGTCCCTGATATTCTTCATGTATTCCCACCAGATGTATGATTTACCTTTAAGACTGAAAGTAGCCATTCTAGCTTTCATATTCTCTGAGTAGTTATGTAACTTGGAGAATTTCTACATATCAATTAGCCATGCCTCTGGATCTTGTGATATCTTTATCTCTCCATCAAAAGTAGGTGGCTTTTCCTTCTTAAATTCATTTAGAAAATATCCCCTATCATTCCTCCTGGAAGGATGATATCGATGATGATCATAGTTCCTATCTAAATCAGAACTATAATCATACTTGTGTCTATCCCTTCTCCTCTCTGGAGTGTCCAACAAAATGCCATCTCTATCTGATCGATGACCACCATGTGATCTACTACCATATGCTCCATTAGTTTTATCTTCCTGCTCATGACTAGTCTATAGTGGTCCTTATCACTGCAAATCGGACAAGCTTTGAAGTATTATTGCATTCACCTTTGCTAAATTTTCTTGTGACTATATGATTCTTTCATTATCTGCTTTACAACTCGTTATCTCTTCCTTTAGTCTTGTTAATGTCACTGCCAAGTTGGAAGAGTTCCCAACACTGTACTTCTCTTCAAATTCATAGGGAGAATCTTTGTAGTCAACCATCTTGCTAGCCATTTGATATTTCTTCCTGCAAGGCATAATATGTCAGATAAACCAAATCACAATAAAATGTACCTTAGTATAGATCAGGGAGGACACCTTGTTTGCAAGATGACCAAATCAGCATGGTACATGTATAACATAATTATAACATCATATACACATACGCCAATAAATGTATGAATACATAAACATCACTCTAACTAGGATCCAAACATTAATGCAAGGCCATATCGATATGCATTCTATGACCTCATGCATGAAAACAACCATTGCTCCATTGTACACATTTCCACATGCAACCAACAGTATGCATAGGCAATGCCAAACCAACTACAAATACGCATAACCACATGTAGTTGAACATAATCGATAGATTCTTGTAATCAACCTACACGACTTATGCATGTAACCAAAATATTAAAAAATGTAACCTAACATACAAGGATATAAGTAGTTACCATGAAATCAACATGTAAGGGACATATAATCCATACACATTCAGTCACATACTCATTTCAAATACATTTCATGAAATCAATAACAAATTCTCCATGATAACCATACTACAACTCTAATCTGACATCAAGCAATTGCAATAAGTATATAAGTGTAAGAGACACACATGCAATTAACATGCATGCATGACCAACACATAGCCCATCTAGTCTAAGGGGTGAACCATGCTCTGATACTACTCTATAACACCCTCCTCCCACATCTACCCAAGCAACCATCCAGCTGGGGTAAACATGTGTTGAAAGGCCACTATGATATGATTCAACCTCCTAAGTCACATTAAGGAAGTGGAACCGACGGAAACACACCATACAAACATCCAACATCATCAAAAAAACCCTCAAAAGGCAAGTCAACCACTCAAACAACATGTCCCTGGGTCCCACTATTTTTTTAGGTCTCTTGGGCCATAGTCACTCTCATGTTATGGGCAAGGGAGTGACCAACAACCTAACTTTTCTCTCACAAGCCTGCCTGCCAGCGACTGTGGACCAAAATTGTCAGTGTTGTGCCAACGACTTCAATATTTGAGCCACTTTTTCAGGCCCAGAGCCCAGGATGCTCCATAGAACTGATCCATCTCTTCAAATCAATAAAGTAACATGGAAATGAAAGTATTAAAGCAAAAACTTGTTCAAGACCTTGACTGGAACCCTACTAGTCGTGACAGGAATTTTGTCAAACATATCATCGACATGTAACCTACAGGTGTAAACAACATAATTAAGTGTAGGGATATCATACTTATCTGATAATATCTATGAACCATTGTTCCCTCATGCCATTTGTTTCATTATCATCTATTAGGTCATAGACGCATTATCCATTCACATACAAGTAAAAACATGTTGAGAACCATACATAGTTGTTGTCATAAAATGTGCATATGACCAACATAATAGGAGTAGAATTACAATAAACCTATCAACCATGAAATCCATAAATATATCAATACCTTTACACATGAAACTCAAAGGAATGGATTTCTCATTAATGAATGTAATGAACCAACCGAAGATGGGACTACCAAGTCCCACCTGACCATAGAATGGTTGAGCCAAATCTCTCTTCGTCTATTCACCCCCGTGCCATATTCCAAGCATGAATGTGGGAACTCATAGAACACATCAATCAAAACTCATCCAGGGCTTCCAGAGGCCATCCACCTCAACCCATCAAACAATGATTCCACTTCATGGTCGAACATCACAAAACCATCATCAAATCTATTTCTATCCAAGCCTTCTAGGGCTCCAGAACATTTGTCCAACCAAGGTTCTAGGACTAGTAACTCAACCCACAACTATTACTGGGCTCCAGAGTGTTTGTCCAACCAAGGCTCCAGGACTAGTAACTCAACCCACCAATGGCTCTAGAGTATTTGTCCAACCAAGGCTACAGGACTAGTAACTCAACACAAGCTGGTACAGGGCTACAGAGCGTATGTCCAACCAAGGCTCCAAGACTAGTAACCCAACCCAACCTAAGGAAACATTAGAACCAACCAATAAAGAAGCAATGAAAGTAAACCCACAATCACCATGGCTATCTAGGAAATGGCAAGGCTAGGAAATCCACTATCGATCTAGGAAATCATTCATGCCAATGACAGATCACAACCAAGAAACCACATACATATGCCATGCATTCCAAAGATAGTGAAGAAATCACACATGCAACTTGGTACCTACAGGGAAATCTGATGTAGTTGCTGATGTCGATTCCTTCTTGTGCTTTCCTACTCTTCCTTTACCTTCTTTCTCCAAAACTAAGTATGCCACACCCTCCAAGAGTGCTCCAAGAAAACTTTAGGTATCCAAGAGTATGCGAGACAGAATAATGAGAGAGAGCTCCAACACTAAACTGAAAAAAGGTTACCAACTGATCCTCATAATCCGTTTTATGAATAAGGCCTCTATTTTCTTCATTTTCCATTATTTTCCTTCATTTTCCTCCTCACATGCAACCTGTGACCTTTCATCTCCATTTTCTCATAATTTCCAATATTTTCATAAATAAATGTGCCAAAAATGCCATTTTTCCTTAGTCATTTCCTTTGTCAATTTTCTTAGCCATAAACAACCAAATGAGCACCCCCTAGGATATCTTGCCCAACATTCAGCTTGGAATAAGTATCCCATCCATTCATGGTTATTTTTTTTAACATTTATTACATCGAATTTTCACCAAGGCTGTTACAATAGTAGAGGGTAAAGATAAGGTTGTGGAGGATCAACTTTGTTTGAGATCTTATGAATGCAATTTTTTTTACAAAGAAATGCCTCTTGTAGATAGTAAGTCGCAATGTTCTCAAGTATGCAATCTATGAGATTGCACAAGAGTCACAACTTTTCTTGCTTCATTGTTGGTTCAAAAGAGCCATGGAGTTATTAGATCAAGCCTTCAAGCACAAGACACAAGCCAAAATGATTAGGGCTTCTTCTTCTTATTTTTTTCCTACCAAGTCCGTCAAGTACTTAGATCATATTTTTTCTAGGACAAAGAGGTAATAGTCATCTACTTTAAAAGGATTTTTGGTCTTGGCTTTAACAGAGACCGAGAGGTTACAGTGGTGCTTAGTCACCTTTGTTAAAAAAAATCCTGCAAATTAATCAAAAACTTTTCATGTTGCCTCAAATCTTGAGGACTGTCCTTATTTCCATTGCTCAAATAATATTAAGTCTTCAATTTATTGTGCTTCTCTTAGTAACAGACTTCGACCCTTCCTTTTTTAACTTCAAAATATAGAGAACATGCTTCAGAGAGAGAGCATGCTACTTTTGTCTTTAAATATTTCTCTTTCTTTGGTATAGAGGCCGCAAAGGTGCAACTCAATATTATACTGCAAGAGAGAGGCTTATACTTATACCCTAGCATGCTTAAGATCATGTCTAAGATTTTCATTGGTCCTTGGAACACTTCAAAAATGTTGAGATAAATCTTTGAGATGTAAGATAGAAAGAACCACAGAAGTATAAGGTGCTTCATAGCTATATCAAACAAATTTTGTAGAAATTAGGAAACTTTAAGGTCTAGAGCTCCAACAATCTTGCAATAATCCTTGTCCATATATGAATCCTTATTGTAGGATCAAAGTCATAAAGTAAAGTTTGAGTTCTGAAATTAACTTGTTTAATGAAGACTAAGATTTTTCAATGAAAATATTGTACAACCGAGCGTATCACCATAACCCCAAAAAATATTTCCAAAAAGGACTTCGATCATGGCCACAGAGGAAAATTATTTCATTTTTCATTCCAAAACTAATACAACCTTACTTCATTTATAGCCTTTCAATACACCAAAAAAAATATAACATTGCTCTCAACACTCATGGTTTATCAAGCCATCGAAAAACATGTTCGCAGGAGTAATACGATGTCATATGCAACACCATTACACAACCTTGTGTATTGAAAGCAACATACCATACGGCTACAATTTGGCGCATAGGCGTAACATTTCCTTTAGCTTCACCATATGGATTTCACAACCAGTGTATGCAACAACAACAGGTCACAACAAATGTAAAGACAAGTCACAACATTGAAATAAAAATTCCAGCATATAATAAGAATTGGGAAGGTGAGACCAATTTCTGTTGCATTCTTTTGTGTGTTTGGTATGTAGTGATGTGGTATAGGTCTAGGCATAAGTAACTCTCGCCAGAATAGTAGACAAATCTAGATAGATCTAGAATAAGAAACCGATCTTGATAGTGCCATAATAGGAGACATGTTTGGACATCACTAGAATAAGAAACGAGTCTATACAAACTACCACACAGATGGGTAGAACGCACCCTAGTTGCTGAGACAGTAAAAAAGACAAATATTACCGGCAACCACAAAGGTTTCAATGGTTTTGACTGACAGGGACTTTCTCACAGACATTCACTTTGATACCACATTAGATGTGTTAGCACTCCGTAATTTCCTTTGGTTGTAGGAAGAAAACCCAGAAATAACCACAAACCACTTGCAGAATTGGAAACTAACCCTTCCAACCCCAGAGTCGTCTCTCTCTTTCAACTCAGTCACTAAAGACTAGTTTCAATGAAGAACAATTGCTAGATACTTGGAAAATAACAAAGTTTATAGGTGTGGTGGCAGATCAAAGAGAAATCCAATAGGCATGGAGTTAGTAAAAAAATTGAGATCAATGACATAGTGGATGCTCAGTGAATTGGGAAAAGTTTTTCAAAGGCAAGATAAAAACACTTCCTTATGCCAATTAATAGTTACAGATGTGAGAAGAATAAAGAAAGTAACTAACCATCTCAAGGCATCAAACAATGGATGAATCTTAAAATGATTATGGCAGGAAGGACATATAGAATGTCTAAATGACTACAATTAACTAGATGAATTCTAAAACAAGTTTTTCATTTAAACATCATAGGAAGAAATATAACACACACAGAATAGGAAACACCTAGATAAGAGAGCCGAATCACATGAATCTTTGAAAATATTTAACTAGGTAATTTTGATCCACCAATTTCATTAAAAATAAAAAAAATTACAATATGCACAATGTTCTTTCCTCTCCAATATGACCAACCAACACTATTTTCCATGTCTTTACATCATTATATACAAATAGGAATTCAAATTACCACTCTAGGTGGTCAAATTTACTTCATAAAAGTCAAATGGTCTAGATGCAATTCATCTTCACTTGCTATGTAGGAAAAAACAAGGAACTGCTATATCAAGACTAATGCAATTTAGAAACATCAACTCAAACAACGCATCTTTGATTAACAACTCAAACTACATGATTTTAACTTATCAACACTTACCCAACAACTAAAATGATTTCTAGAAGCTCCAAATTTAGAAATTTTCCATAATAGAGTTGACTCATATGTTTGCACAACAGTTGCACAACAAAGGGCACCAAATTTATGGAAAAATAGGGTTCAAAGACGAGATCATATATCCTGAATCCGAATAGCTATTGGAAAACCAAGGGAATTTTTTGTAGATGACAGTGTCCTTGAGAGAAACCTCTCTTAGTTTCCAAAAATTCCTCTCCAACTCCTCACAATTTGCACCCAAACATCATAACTAAAATAGGAAGTGCTAAAACCTGAAAAATAGACTCTAAATATGCATTTGACTCTTCCAATATATGACACCTGTGCAGAAAATGAATGAGATTTTTGTTTTTGGCCCATTCTTGGAAAAAACATCTTTCAGTTTTCCAAAATTCAACTTCATTTGGTCAAAAAAAAAAAAAATTAAAAATGATGAAAAAAATAGTCAATTTCGCAACAAGTTCGTAGCAAGTCCAAGTAGCCCTCCATTCTCTATATGTTTGCACACCTCCTCTGGAAAAATGGATCAAATTGGTAGGCTTGAAATGTCTGTGTGATGGGGTAGAACCCTTGAAGTAATTTTTCCAATGCCTCTAGACCTCCTATATGAATAGTAAGAGGCAAACACACTTTGATTCCTAGATTATAGGATTCTAACAAGACATGCATGGAATGTGAAGAGACATGAATACTAAAACTTTATTTTACTATTAACATAGATGTACATTTATAATGTATTCTTGTGACTATTAGATTCATCTTCCAACATCTCTTAGACTCCCTTTGACTATCCAACTTCCACACCTTAACCCTTAGCGGATTAGGTGTCTAACAATTTCTCTAAGGAAAAAAATATCCTTTTTATAATGTTGTTTCTAGATTAGCCACTAGATATAGGCATTCACTTATGTCTGCAGAAGACAATTTGCCATAAAAAAAACCATGAGGGAGCATTGGACAACAGTAAGGATCATTGGATTTGAATAATGTTGTAAATTCAATAAAGAAATCAATGAGCACTAAGAGGTTCTCTTAGTGTAGAGAAATGAGGGGAATTATTTCCCTTTATTGTTGATCATGTACTTCTATGACCCCTTATGTGCAAAGAAAACAACAAGTGGGGGAATGTTGGGTATATGTTATATTCTTTTCATGAGTATTAACACATGTTCGACAAGTGGGGAAATGTTGGGTATGTGTTAGATTCTTTGCATGAATATTAACACATGTTGCATCAGACACAATGGAGGGGTCATAGGAGAGGCGAAAGCACCCTATTTATGGGTTCAGGGGCAACAATGCTTGAAAACCAAAACAAAAACAAAAACTAAGGCGATTTTTGCACACATATTTTGCTAAAAATGATTTTGTAGTGCATGGTGGTTTTTTTATGGTTTTTTAGTTTCTATTAAGGAACTACAGTTGCATTCTAATCCAATTTAAATGGCTCGATAGTTCATGGATGTCGTGGGATATATATTGTATTTTAACAATGTACAATATACATACACACACACACACAGACACACATATAGATATATATATTAAAATATTGTTGGTCTTCCCATTTTTGGGGTTCTAGGATAAAATTTATGTCTTAATGTGTGTGTTTTCTATTACATATTTTCTGTTTTAATTAAAATATGTTAGCAAGAATTAATTGTATAGAGTTAAAAACTACATTTTGTGTTTTGTGAGTGATTGGATCTACTAGATAAAATATATTTGATCCTCAATCTTCTTCTCCATTTTTCTAAATTAATATCCCTCCCAAACTTTCTCCCCTTTGACAGGCATTCAATAGGGTGATCCCCTTCTCCCTTTTTGTTCATTCTAGCAGCAGAAGGACTTGGCAAAGCCATCAAAGAGCCACTCTCTGGAAACAAAATAAAATGCATCTAGTTATTCAAAAAAAGTCTACCTATTTCACACCAACAATTTTTGGAAGATACCATGGGGATGGGAACCCCAACTAAACAAGAACAAAAATCTTTCCACAAAGTTTTGGAAGGCTTCTCAATATCCTCAAGTATGGAAATAAATCAAGTAAAACCTCAAATAGTTTTCTTCAATACTCTAACCCTTATGCAAACTCATATTTCTATAATTATGCAATATCAAAGTGTAAGCTCCCGTCGAGGTATTTGGGAGCATCTTTATTGGAAATCTCCCTAAAATTGAAAATCTAGGAGGAATTAATCAACAAAATGTAAGGCAAACTAGTTGGACATTTCCTTCTCTTAACAACACATGTCGTTCAATCTTTCTAAATTAGTTATTCAAGCTCTTCCTTTTATCGGCTCTTAGCTCTCATAGACACTGTATTCATCCTATCAAAAATAAGAAGTATCTAATAGTATTTTCTTTTGTGGGGATTAAAGAAGGAGCACAAGTGAGCCCTAGTTGCATGGGATAAAATTTTCTTTCCCAAGCTTCAAGGAGGAATAGGATTCAAAGATCCAAACATTTTAAATATGGTCCTAGGAGCTAAGATATAGTGGAGATGGGTATAGGGTGACTCAACATTATGGAAGAAAATATGGAACATGAACTATGGGAATAATGAGCTTATCTGTCATCTAGTTAGAGTCCCTTGGATCTTCAATCTGGAGCATTGCCAAAAATGAATGCATATTGTATAGGAACATTTTGTTTGGGAGATTCAAAATGGAACCACCACCAGCTTCCTGAAGATTCATGGCTACAATTTCCCTAGGTATTCATAATGAACTTCAAAGTTTTCAATTGAACATGTAAGCCCACAACAAGATCAAATTCATTGATTATTGGACAACATATTAGCCCAAATCCAATTGACGCTCTTGTCTAATTCAAGCATATTGGCACCTACATCCCGAGGAATACCAATGGTAGTATTTCTTAAATGAAATCCAACTCGGATCCATTCCAATATTTCAAGAGAAGGATAAGCTCTAATGTGTTCATAATCCTATCAACCTCTTCTCCATCAGGGAAGCATACCATATTGAAACAAACACACAATATCATACCAACAAGATAGTCTAGAAAAGAATTTGGAAGCAAAATTTATGGCCAAGAATATCCCTCTTTTTGTGGCTCTTTATCCATCAAAAGACTCTAACTTGGGATAGGTCACTCAAGAGAGGATTCTTAGGCATTTCATGGAAAAAACTAAGCCTATTTTTAACATATGCTGGTTCACTAAAGGCTTATGGTTAGCTCTAGAAGGCATGATGCATATAATTGATTGTAATCAAGTCAACATTCTAAATACCATTGAAAATTGGCATCCATAGGTTTTTTCAAATCCCATTCTCACTAAGATATACACCCTCCTTCAAGGCTTCTTATTATGGGCTTTATGGAAAGAATGAAATCAAATAATTTTATAGAACAAATCCTTATGATCTGATGATATTTGTAGAATCATAAAAGTTAATATCATAATAAATCTTGTCACAACACTGGGACGTGTAAAATTTGAAAGCCCATGTTAGGGAGGTTAAACTTTTAAGGCATGGGAACTACCAACTCAAAATTATTTGACCCACAACCCTAGTATCATGAATTATCTATCCATCCCTTGATATTAGTTTCCTCCCCCTCATTCTTTTATAAAAATGAATTTTGATGGGGCCTACAAAGGGAATCTAAGCATTGCAGGATATATTTGCATGTTTGGAGATAAATTTGGTTACATTCTCTCTCTTTTTTATTATTTTTTGGTCTTTACAAGAAATAATGAAATTGAATTAAAATCTCTCAAGTTCAAATTAGACATAGATCCCTCTCAAAGACTTACAAAGGTCATCATAAAAGGGGACTCCCAACTCATGATCAATGTGACAACCAAAATCCTCCATGGGTTCCTAATCAATAAATTCTCTAAAATTTGAATGGAAAGAAACTTGGAAATAGTAGCTATACTACCATTCCTCATTTATATGACATTGACCTTTAATTTCAAGAGACAAGGCAATAAAATTGCATATATTTTGACTAATGAAGGTTGCACAAGCCAAACTAGCCAAATAAGCACCACTTGGGACACTCTACCACAATTCGACGTAAAACAATAATGCTTGGATCTTTCCCAAAAAGGTTTTTTTACCTCAAATGTGGTGATGGGGAGGGGATAGTTGGGAGGAATGTTGCCACCACCCAACCAAGCCTTGTTGTCAGTGGGTGTGGTACAACGTGCCCCACCTTCACATAACGCCACTCATTCTACCATTGTGAAGGAACTTAGCTCCAAGCATGGGCAGATTGATGAGACAGTAAAGTGGTTAATGTGCGGTTGATTGGATATCAACTCAAAGTCAGATGGTGACAAGAATATTTGGTACACATCATGCTTTAGGTCCATTTGGATTTATTTCTCTAAGTAAAAACCACACTATGCACATAAGAACATGAAGAGTTTGAGCACTAGGGAGTCATCAACTAAGTTAGGAGGAAATTATGAACATAAACATCGCACTAATTAGCATATGTGGTCACTTATGTCCTCTAGATTCCACTTGCAAGTTTCATGGTTGGAGAAGGTGGGATTTCCTATTAAATCTCAAGGTCCATCACAAGTGTGCACCATGCCCAATTTTTTCCTTCTTGGGAATTCCCATTTCTTGGTTATCTTGTTGCTTCTCCTATTGTTTCTTCTCTCTCTCTCCCTTTTCGAGTCTTATATTTTTCTCCCTCCATCCTTTCTCTACTTCTATGATGTCCTAACTCTATAATTCTCCCAGCGTTTCCTTGAAATCTTAGGTGCTCTTTATTTACATGGTTTCTAGAGTGGTTTGAACTTGCAACTCTCCCTTAGACATGGGCTTGGTTCTATTGGCTCACCCCCTCCTCTCCATTTTTCCATCCTCATTTTGCAAGCCACCTCTGCTCTAGGATTTTTCTTGAACACCACTATGCCTAGATAGTTAGCCAAGGTAAGACATATAGAGGTTTACTATAATGAAATGGGGCACACTTGGACCCAACAATGTGCTAATATTTAAGTGGGAAGATATAGAGAGAACAAACTAGCGCTCATACATGAGGAAATGTCTGAGGCTGAGCAAGAAATTCTACTGAGAGAGGTTGTCTCTTGGGCATGGAATTTGCTGGTTAACTTTTGATTGGGTACTGGATGTGGATCATACCAAAGGGCGTTTCAACTAGCACATGCATGCAATTGACATATATTCACATCTCAAGATGCTCGTGGGATGAGTTATGGTGGATAGGAATGTTGCAAGTGAGGATATATTTCTCATTTTCAATGAGATTTAATTCACAACCTAAGGGTTAGATTGATGACTAAAGCACATATAATCTCACCTGGTTCTTCTCCCATATCAAGGCTGCTCATCAGAGAGTAGCATAGAATCGATAGTAGTTGATACTCTTTTTATTTGGGGTTTCAGTTTAAATTCCAAATATTTTTTAGTTAAAATCATTCCTAAAAGATTTATCTCCTAAGATTCTCCAAGATGAAATTGCATCTCCTAAGCTCCTGCAATTTCTAGTCTTTGTTAAGAGATTTTTTGGTAGGACTCTTTGTATTAAGGTGAAACCAACAAGTCTGGTATCTACTCTAGTTTCCAAACTTCAAGAATGATTGGAATCCCACCCATTTATATGTGGCTTCTTCACATAGGAGGAAAACTCTAATAAGGGAATTCACTCAGTGATTCTGACATTACTAGGGGCACTTCTATCTCTCTTATGGCATGCTTAATCGGTGGTGGAGTAGGCAGGGGTGCACCCTCTGCTTCTAAATCTAAGTCCCTTAAGGATCTCATCAACCCTAGACCCATTTCTTTGACTCCTAAAGGCCTCTTAGGGCCTTCTATCATTGTGGATTAGGTGAAAGATGTCCTTTCTAATCAATTATATCACCCTATCTCTTATGATTATGGCACTAATTTTGCATTGTAAGTTTTCATTTGTCGGTTCAACAAGTTTTGGCCATCAGCAACTGTGCTCTTGTTATTTTTCTCTAAAGGTTTCTTTTTGCGATGAAATTTAAGGATATGAAGGACAAACATAAGGATTTTGACGAAGGACCCTAGTTTTGGGGTCATGTTGGGCTTTGCATGGACCCATATGTTTATATGGGTTTAACCCTCTTTCTATGCCATATTTTCCTATGCTTGTTTGGGCTAGGCTCCCAAATATGCCCCTTCATATGCTACATCTATATATTTTACCTGATGAGGGTAACTCAATTCGTCATTTCATTAAGGTAGACACAGACATAGTGGAGAAGGATATTGTTACATTTGCCTACATTTGTGCAAAAATAAATATCTCTAGTGTGTTGTCAGATAAAGTCCTTCACTAGAAAACCCAAATTATACGCATTCATTGGACCATAAAATTATGGTTTTTTGTTATTGGATTTGTCAAGACTCAACAACCGGGTCATAGTTAGAATGTTTACCCTTCTTCTCGAGGGTGTTCTCCCCCTCTGGTAACCAAGAATAAACCCCGAGGATGGAAAGACCCAAACATTTCCATGGAATATATGAAATTTGCAGCATACCAACCAAATAACTCTTAGCACCAAAAAAATCTACAAATAAATCAAGTCCTTCAAATTCAACTCCGCTACATGTTGTGCCATCACATCCTATGGATGTTGGGTTCCATCCCTTGGACAAAGTTGTAAGAGATACAAATATGGTTTTAGCTTCATCAATGAGTGGAAATAAATGCTTCCATGAACCGAATCACTTAAACAGTGATAAGGAAGCAACTATAAATGCAAATCCCCTACTATTGGAGTTGTCTCAAGAAAACGCTATGATTGTACTATCCATATCTGCTCTTAAAAATTCATTAAGGTGGATAGATGTATGCAAGAAAAAAAGTAAAATGCATCCTGGAATGGATACATGATTATTCCTAGGTTCATCATCCATAATAGAAGAAATGTAGGGGCTAGGTAGAAAGATTAGAGACATAGTGAATGTATTGTTGTGTATTATTCTTATCAGTGGTGGGAAGATGGATGTAATTGGATATTTTGAGGTAATTCAAATTAATTTACTAAAAAAAAAGGTTGTTGTAGTTGGCTTGAGACCAGAGGATAGCAAGTTTTTAATTTCAACCTTCTATGGCATTGTGTTTTTTAGATGGTGAAGAAAGTTTGGTATTTCCATTAGTCTAGTTTCCCTAATCGTAAACTAAGACATACTACAATATATTTTTTTGTTTATTATAATGAAATAAAAAAACTTTTCTTAAAAAAAAATAACAACTTACTCCATTAAATATATATTTCACATACACACTTATAGAATTTAAAATTTAATATAAACACATTGTGTAAGGAAAACAATAATAATATAAAATATTCACAATGACTTCTAATATTATTTCATTAATACAAGGATTCAATTTGTTACCAAATAAATTTTCAGTAATTTGCTTCTATATTTATATATTATATATGTACTTTGGGTTAAGTATATATTAATATAAAAAAATTTAACTTTAAATCTATTAAATTTAAAGAGAAATCAAATCATTAATATGCAAATTTGTTTTAAACACATAATTGATCTAAAAACATATATAATATATAATATATGGTGATGATGATGATGAATATGATGATGATGATCCACGTCCACTAAAACCAAATTTACGGTCTATTGGCTAATCATGGAAAGAATTATACATCTCTTTTATTTTGAACAACACATATGCACATATACATTTATTGATCATAGAAGGAATTGCACATCTCTCTCATTTTGAATAACACACAAATAAATGTTTTGAGGATACAATTCTTTGTGAGATTGAATTTTTTTTGTTATTTAAATTGCATTTTTGAGTGGCTAAATAGATTCAATGCCTTGAAATCCCATTGGACACTTAGATTGTATAGACTCAACAACTTAGATTTACAATCTCAATAAATTTTTATTATATTTCTAAAAAAAATTGACAAAAAAATAGAATATTTAAGCCAACAAAATATTTCAACAATAAAAAGTCTTTTTTTTTTTTTTTAACTATATGCATAGTTGATATTAAAATATCTAACACACCATGAGCATTGAAATGTTTTGTTTCTTATACAATGTTTTATTCAACATCAACATTGAAATATTTTTTTTATGGCTCACATTATACACATTAAAAGTACTTTTTGCTTAAGAATACATGTTTCGCCACTAAAATATTTTATTTATGACCCACATTAACATGGATATTCAAAAATTTAATTGAAATATTTCTAAAAAGAAAAAAAATTACACATCTTCTTCTTATTTTAAAGTGAAGATATAAGATTTTTACTTTTAGTTATTTAGCTCTATAAAAAGTTATATAAAATTATGTTACTAAATATTTTCATGGTATTAATATTTTTTTTTAAACATCACATGTCAAGTCTATGTTAAACATGACTAAAATTAAACATTCCTTCATATTGAGTTGTAATATCCACAACAAACTAAGTAAATTCAGTGACAATGAACTTATTAATGTTTTATAATGCTTTTAATTAAAAAAGATTAAATGTATGTATTTGTTTTTATTTTTTATTATAGGCAATATTGTTTTCAGTAAATATTTTATATTTATTCTAAAAGGGACACATGTCAAGTCCACGAGCATGGAAAGAATTGTGCATTTCCCTTGGACTCGACTACAAAATGTGCCTCCTAACTCAATCAACTAACCAAGTGAATACATTGAGAATGGAATTATAGATGTTTTATAATGCTTTTAATTAAAACTAACCCAACATGTGTATTTGTTTTTTTTTTTTTAATTATAGTTGATATTATTTTTTATTTAGTGGATATCTTATTTTTATTATAAAAAGGACATATGTCAACTGTAGGTTGAGTATGTTTAGGGGGCTTCGAATAAATGGTGATTGGGTGTATTGTTAAGGAACTCCTTAATTTTAAGTTTACCAATTCAAAACCCTTAGGTAGTCCTACCTACCTAATGTAGAAACTAATGTGTAGGTTCAAAATTGCTCATGAAATTTACTAAATCACAAGATTTGAAGCTACTCTACTCATCTGTGGAAGTTAATTTTCCATCTAAAAAAAGAATCATAGACATGTAAAAGGAAACATCACACATGCATAGATATTTATACAGGGGAAAGCAATTGCTCAAAACCCCTTACTCTATGTATTGCATTAATAACAGAATAGAGAAGAAATACAATGTTTGCTCAATCCTAAGCAATCCCTGCAAGTGTATAGTCTATCCCTCTTCTCGACTGGCCGAACTTGTCCCAACACTTAGCCAATTTCAAGCCTTCCCAAGCTCTTATTTCATTGCGATGTTCCCTTGAGAAATTGTCCCTATTTTTTAGGAATTTCACACCAAGGAATTACGTAATATCCTTAGATCAATCTCTGACTGCATGCACTGCATACACACATGGGAATATGCTACAAGTGATAGTACAATGCCTTGGAATCTCCATCTCAATTAGGTAACTTGAATTCTCTACATGCAACAATTATTTTGGGTTGATTGATTAATTAATTAGTTTATCACTGAGTGTGGTTGAAGTTACACATCCAAAAATTGACCTCCACTAGTTCTTCGTACAATTAGAACTAGTTAAACTGATAACAACTTAAATTAACTAAAATATATTGCTACATTTTAGAAATAAATCATGTAGAATTGAAATCAAGTGTCTCCAACTCGCATTTTCTGAGTTAACTGAGTGAAAAGAGCCATGTCACCTTAATTAAGTACCTCCAAGTATTTTATTGAAATAGAAATTTGAATCTTAATCTAGTTTGACCAAGGCTTAAGTCAAAACTAGATTTTCTTGCTGCATTTTCAACACTCCCTCTCAACAAAAAATGGATTATCAAATCCCCCAATCCTACTTCAATGGAACTCGAATTTTCCTCTTAACAAAGCCTTTGTCAAAACATCTGCATCTTGTTCCTCTGTCAGAATGTACTGCAACAACATAATCCGCCTTTATAAACAATATCATAGATGGTTATACTGGATGTTGATATGCTTGGATCGATCATGAAATACTGGATTCTCAGAGAGTTTGATACAAATATTATTGTCATAGTAAATCACAGTAGGATCCATGTTCTAACCAAATAACCCAACCAGAATCTTTCTCATCCATATAGCCTCACATGATGCTTGGCTTGCAACCATGTACTCTTCTTCTATTGAGATGAGTGCCATAGATCTATGCTTCATGTTGTACTAAGAAACTGTTGTTGACCCAACACTGAAAATTCCTCTTGATGTGCTCTTCCTATCTGATGGAATCCTCACTCAATCTGCATCTATGAAGCCTTGCAGCTTCACTCCCTCTATCTGTATGTACCAAATACCAAACTAATTAGTGCCTCTGACGTATCTCAGCATATGTTTTGTTTCCTTCCAATATAGTTTGGTCGGTTTAACCATTGCTTGACTAAGCTAGTTAACTGCATAACATATTTTTGGTCATGTGTTCACCAAATACATAAGTGAACCCACAAGCTTCATGTAAATGGTAGCCTCCACTACTTCACTTGAAGTAGCATCCTCTTTCCTCCAGTTTCTTGCTAAGAGTATCCATGGGTTTGCACATATCCATGTAGAACCTCTTGAAATATCTCATTGGCATACTTTCCCTAAGGGACAAACATTTCCCCATCACCTTTCCATACTTCCAATCCATGAAAGTATTGCATGAGGCCCATGTCCTTCATCTTGAACTCTTTTGCAAGGTCCTCGTAATATTTGATCAACTTCTCATCACCAGTAAGGATAAATTCATCAACATATTACACAATAATCAATAATTTACCTTCTACCACAATGTGATAAATGTTTTCATCTGCTTCACTTTTGGTGAAGCCCAAACTGGTGAGATAACTATCTATCATAGTATACCAAACATAGGGTGCTTACTTGAGTCCATACAATGCTCACTTGATTATGCACACATGTGACTCTCTGTCAAAGGTCTCAAACCCCTTTGGCTACTCAATATGCACCTCCTCCTCAATAACTCCATTGAGGAATGTCATCTTCACATTAATCTGGTGGATATTCCACCCCATATGTGCTAACAGTGCTAGAATTGACCTGATGGATGGGTACCTTGCTGCTAGAGCAAAGGTCTCCTCATAGTCAATTCCCTCCACCTGAGAGAACCCCTTGGCCATAAATCTAGCCTTGCATTTCTTTATGCTCTCGTCTATTGCATGCTTTACTTTGTAAAACCATCTCAAACCAACCACTAATTTGTCTGTTGGTCTTTGTAGTTGTACCACTTCGCAAACGTTGTTTCTGACCATGGAATCATATTCCTCTACCATAGCATAAACCCATACTATTTTCTCTAACTTCCTCGAATGAGGATGGCCCTATCTCTACTAGCTTACTCATCGGATCCATGTAACCAGTGTATCGATCCGGTGACCTCCTTTATCTGCGCTATGATGAGGGTGATCCTACATTCTCTCTAGCATCCTGCAATAATCTGTTAGCTTCCCTGGTTTGCTTCTTTCCTTCTATGGATGTCTCTGCTTGAGTGAATGTCTCCCTCTCTGCTCCTCTTGTTGTGCCTACTCCATAACTTTATGAGGTTCTTCTTTTGGACCTAATAGCTCCTGATCAATATTCAACTGAAGCTCCCTCTCAATAAAACATCTCATTGCTTTCTCCTCATCAAACTTCACATCCCTTTTGATGACTATCATCTTGAGAGATTGAAAGTACACATGATAGTTGTGAGGTGTTTTTGTGTACCCTAGAAATATGCCCAACTCTACTATTGGCTCTATCCTTTTCCTTGTTTCCTTGGAAACATGACAATATTGTTGGTTTGTGTTATATTCTTTCCACGACTAACCTACGTAGTAAATCGGGGGGTTAGAGGGGGGGCGGAGCCCCCCCTTCATTGCGTCGATTGCGTAGCGGGGGGGTCACAGGGGGGATGGCAGCCCCCCCTGTCCGGGGGGTTTGAGGGGGACGGGTAGCCCCCCTCTACGGGGTCCGGGGCAGTGCCCCGGGAAAATTTTTTTTTGGACCCTATATTAGGTTGGGCGAACCTACCTATGGTTTTCGGTCCATGGTTTTGGACGCAATGATTTTTAGTCCATGGTATTGGATGCTTCGGCATGTATAAATATGTATTGTAACATTGAAAGGAAAATAATGAAAAATCAAGCTAGTAGTCCCGGTTTTGGGATCCAGTGGGAAATATCTGTGTATATGTGTTTTATGTGTTATGCTCTCGCATTGTTTATTTTTCTTTGTTTTAGAATTCGTATGCAGGTAATTTTTGTACAGGGTTAAAACCTACATACCTATCCAACCATTGTTCTTTCATCAATCACGGATTTATGTTTTCTTGTGCCGCAAATTTGTGGATCTTTCTATCCAACCACTCCTCAATTTCCTTAGTTGGATTCCAGTGATGTGACATCACACCTCTTTATGTAGATCCCGGTCTCAACAACAGAACCGTTTTTTGGCTTAGTGGGTCCTGACCCAGGTTTAGAGTTAAGTTTTCCAAACAAATCCCTACACTACTGGCCCTTTCATCATCAACCCATGGAGCATAGACTGAAGTCTCACCCGAAGCAGTATGGGGGGATGCTGGAACCAAGTTTTCACACCCAGAGATGAGCGTGATGTCATTTTACGCCCTAAACCTGCCTTCGCGTATATCGATAATCCTTTAAGGCTTATCGATATAACTTCATTTAGCCAACCTTTAGACCTTCACGAAGGTCTACGATTGTCTTTTGCAGACCCTAAACAGGTGAATCAACCACTTACGTGCCTCTGTGATAACTCCTAATTCTATATTTACCCATATCGGCTTAAGTGTTCAATAACTTTAACATGCAACAAGATATTCTTCACGTAAACAATTATTATTACTTATGTTCGTATAAAAATACAAATCATGGAAAATCGCACATCAATACAATATTAATTCATAAACCCGTCATTCATCATAACATAATAGCAGACTCATTCATAACAAAAGGAAATAGATAAACACATGAATTTTTGGAATAATCTCTTTATTGATACTTTAGTTCTTCTTACAGACTCAAGACTTCCCTGTGCACTCAGTTACAGACTCTACTCTAGGCCTCTGTGCAGACAACTGCAGAGCCTCTCTTTTACTGTAAGACTTCTTCGCTCTTTCTTCTACTGACCCATTACATTCATCTTCATCCTTCGTTACATGACTTAGACTCTCTAAGACTCTCCTACGTATACAATCTGATGGTCAGCGGACCATGGGTAGATCTATAAATCCAGCAAAACTTACATAAAAGAATGGTAAAACCCTTTATGACACTTTACTATCTATGAGCTCCACGACCACAACTTGCAGAGACTTTTACACTTTATACAACAAAACTTGGGTTTTTTTCCCCAAAACTTGGGCTTTTGCCCCAAAACTTGGGCTTTTGCCCCAAAATTGACCCCAGGGGACCCTATCCCAACACATGTTAAATAACGCATTGGGATTCAAACTTTGTTTTAAGCTAGGTAGCTATCAAGCTCAAGCACTTGGCACTATTATTTTTGACTGGTTATGTGATGTATTTTACATTGATGCAATGATAATGAGAAGTTTCTTATTGGTTAATCACTGAGTTAGTTCTAGAGGGTTGAGGCTCTTGGGGTTGGGCCTAACCCGAGTGGCTTAGGTCCCTCTTATGTATTGATATTTCTCTTTAGTTCAGAGTGTAAATTAGTTATTTGCATTTCATTAGAAAATAACCCCTCAAAATATTGTGATTGCAATGTTTATCTCATCTCTCCCATGGGAGCATGAATGGAAGGATCTACAATCACAGTCTAAAAAATACTATGTTTATGATTTGTTGGAAGAATGTCTATGTTAGTCATCTTGTTTTGCATGTGCTTAATGTACCTTATGAGTTGATTCATTGACTAGATCAGAGTTTTTGGCACATATTAGATGGCATTTAAATTCAACTCATCTTTTCCACTATTAGTTGTTTCATTTTGTCAATGATAAAAGGGTATATGAATGTGATGTTGCAGGGTTGTTTGGATCTACATGCAAGGGGATTTTAACCACCTCCATCTTGGAATTCCTCACCTCTTTTATGAAGCCAAAATTCTTTCTTAGAAGTTTTGTTCTTGAGATCATCCTCTTAGATCACTGTGAGCATCTCTCTTAGTGCATAACAGGCCTTCCAAAGGATCTGAGATTGGCTAGGGGTGTTTACCACCTTTCATCCATTTACCTCAACCTCCATCCACCTTGTCATCCCTTGAAACCATCATTCCTACCTCCTAAACCTTCTTAGTAGCCTTCCTGTAGCATTATAGGCCTTCTTGTAGCAATATAGGGCACCTGTAGCAACCTTCTGTAGAATACCTGTAGCAGCCTGTTTCTCGACCTATTTTGACCTTTGATGCAATTTGGACTTAGTTTAGAAGTAGGTTGACCCCTAGTTGTGACTCTGTGATCAAGGGAAACACCTAGGTCACTCCAACCATCCTTTTCCTTCACTGTAAAATAGGATAACATTAGTTTCTTTATCACAAATTTGGCACAAATAGAATATTGATTTATATGCAAGTGTGAGCTAGATAGATGATGCATGGAATCTTGAGTTATGATTTGGTAGGTTAGCTTCTTGTCTGCGAGTAGATTTTGTAGCTATATTGTTTATTGCAAGATAATGTAGTTACTTTTCTGCAAGTAGTGAAGCTCTTATCTTTTTAGGAATTGATTCAATAGCATTTAAAAGTTGAAGTTTAAAAATCGTTTTCCTTTTTACATTAGAGGTAGCTTCTAAATTACACCTTCATTAGTTAGTTTTCCTTCTAATTTAGTAGGAAGAATGGTCTTGGAGCATTATTGATCAAATGTCCTAGTTGAGGGTGGCATGCGTAGAATCCTATCTAATGTGTATATAACATTGTCACCTCGACGTTTGTACGAAACACATGTTGATAAATAGATTTTAGGAGCCCTTGGGAATTGTAGCGCTCTTGGTGCAATACCAGGGTTCACCACTTTTTGGCGCCGTTTTTGGGGAGGTGTCTAGGTAGATGTTATTCTTCTTCAACATTGTTTTTTGTTTTGCATACATTTTTTAAAAAAGAAACGTAAAAGAACAAGAGAATTTTGTTTCATGCCTCATAGGAATAGAGATAATTAAGGAAAATTATTACCAAACACCCCCACACCCTCAAGCAGTCAATCTTCACTCTTATTCGGTGACTTCCAGCTTCCCTCTCTGACTAAAGGGGAGTTATAAGACCCTCCAGGTGAGCAACCTGAGATCTTTGAAGAACCTATTGGGAAAGAAGGAGAACCCACTTCATCTACGCAAACCATGGCTGAAAATAGGAACAATGAGGTTTTCCCTATCAAAGAGACTATTGGAGAGGCTAGAATGAAGAACATCATCCCTAATGCCCTTCTACACTTCCATGGCAACCTCTGAATCTTTGAATTTTCTTCAAGGTTTCCTTAGCTTTCTTCTTTCTTCTTATAAGATCATCTATAAGTAACCCATATTTCAGAAATGTACTTTTTGTTATGAAGCCTAGACATCTTTTGAATTTACTTTCTCACCTTCATATTAGTTCATAGACTTACTAATGCACTACTGATCAAAGAACAAATTTTTCCTCGGGTGTACAATTCATAGGGATGCTAAAATACATCACCTCTTTTTCAGATATTCAACAAAATTTCTAGGAATAACAACCATATAAACATGTTTCCATAAAAGGTTCCTACTATGCTTAACCTCATAAATTTGTTGAGTCCATTTTTTGTGGAATTCATCATAGTGAGATATTTCTGGCATTTTAGATTCATGATGATTAGAGCATGTTTATCATATATTTTTTGTTATGTCCCACACCAATGTTCTAGAATTAAAGTAGCAAGGGCACCTATCATATTGTGCATGGGGATACCATCTTCGTGGTACATTATGTTACCATTTTCATCTTTTGTGATTTCTTTTTCCATTTTTCTATCATGGTAGGAAAATATTCTACCTCCCACCATTTGAGCAGGGAACCTGTGAAGCATTGGATAATTGCTTTTCAAGCTTCTATTTCACTTTTTCATTTCATGCACATGACCTTATAAGAAACAAACATTATGTATAAAACTTGCTAGATTTGTCCCACAAACATATCATCAATGTTCCATTATGGATGCCAATCATCAACAAAGGTTTTGGATTCAGACATTTTTCCTTTTACTTGTAGATCAGGTGCTGCTTCTCTAATAGGTAGGATTTGGGTAACTAGAGAATGTTATTATTTTTTTGAAGAGGATTCAAGTTTTTCTTTGGGAAACATTGTTAGAAATATTTTTGTAGAATTTTGCAGAGCTATAGTTGAGACGTGAGGAGTAGCATGGGGGATGAGATGAGAGATAGGGATTTCATCTGCCTTCTTTTCAAGCAAATTTTTCTTTATACTTTCAACCTTATAATCTATATTTACTAAAATTCCTCCCATTATTTTAAAAGTATTCTCTAAATTGTTATCCAACTCTTTGTAATTTTCCTTTGATTTGTCTCTTGCATAAAAAATGGTCTTTTCAATATATTTTACTCCATCTTTAATCTCTGAGACTGATAGACTCATTTCATTTATAGAATATGCAACATAATTTATTGACACTTGAAGGTTATCAGTATGCCTTTTTTGGTCATAATCATTTGTAACAAAAGTATGTACTTCCATACCCCTTAGATCAATATTAATCCAATTCAGTTGCTCACAACTGTTTGGATTCTACTTTTTGTTCCATTGAAAGGGGTTTCTTCACTCAAGACCAATGGGATTTCCTTGGACTGTTTACTTTCATCTTCTAGAATGATTACTTTAAAAGGGGGGAAATAGATTTGGACTCCATTTAATTCCCATCTAAGTTCTTCCATTTATGTTTTGGGGACAAGACTTAAATTTCTTGGGCTTCTTTTCCATCCTCCATCATTTGGATACAATGATTCATTTTCTTTGTCTCCATTCATAGAAGGAGATCCAACATTTATTTTCTCACATATAAATTTTCCAATTTTTTGACAACATCTTTTTTTGTTCATTTGATATTGAGGCATTGAATTCTTCTTCTTGTGGATGAGTATATAGATCCCAATTTAAAATTTTATTCATCCATTTAGAATTTTCTTTCCATGTATAACAACCTCTCATTAAAGAAAATAGTTTTTTCATTTATGGAATTGCAGGCTTTTGCATTCCTGGGGAAAGCATAATTTTAAATATGCTTTAAGGAATCACATAATATCCTATGTCCTTGTATCCTAGACCATATCTTGGAGTACTGATTTTCTCAAATTTTTGAACATTTATGTAAGCCTAGGACCTCCTTTTCAAATGAATGCATCATTAGGATATGATCATCATGGAGAAAACTTGTATTTGCACATCGGGGGTGTGGACACAATTCTTTTGCAGTTGAGATAGGAGGAGGAATATTTGTTCTTGGATCATGGTTTTCTTGTTCGAAAGAAATAAAATTCTCACCATGATGGGTTGTAAATCTCTCTAAAGAGACAATGCTAGAAAAATTAGGGCAAACAACATAATATGAAGAATACTTGAGTGATTTGGCTAATGTAGCCAGTTGATTATGGGTGCAAGGTGTTTTTATAGAATGAGGAAATGAAATAATAGAAGAAGTGGGGGATACTTTAATGAATGAAGAAGTCATAGACTATTGATTTGGGATTTGAGGAACATCAACAACCCAAGTCTTTGGGAAGGAGATATATTCCCATTTTAAAATTGGTGTTCCATCTCTTGGTTTGAGGGATCTATTAGGACCAATGTGCTAGACTGAGATTCTTGACTTGGAGTATGGAGGACAATAGGATACATGGTCTTGGTATGTCTAAAACAACCTTAGGTATGGATGGCTATATCAAAACCAACAATTTTGATCTGTAACTTAAGAATGTCCTCGATATGTGCATCAAAAGCATAGACTGGGAAATTTGGGTAACAATTGAGCTAGACAGGATTGTTGGACAGTGGGGCTACTATACCTCCAATCAATGAATATGTGAACTTGTGACGTGTGAGGTCTCTTATAGTACATAGGACGTCAACATTGATACCTCTATGAACTAATGTGGAGATCCAGACCCTTATAGACCCAATATGTAAGTAATTTGTGCCATGCTTTTGGGTTTCTCTCTGGATTTGTTTTAGATCAATAAGTGGTATGGTTTGGGTGACTTCACAGTTATGTTGTATTTGTGAAAGATATTCTTTAATTATGACTGTTCTAATAACTTTCAGATGGAGACAATCTAAATCTACATAGACACTAGATGGAGAGATGAATGGTAATTTCCATGCAACTTGTGGTTTATATTCAACTACTTCTATCTCAACAACATTCACAGAAGATTTACGACAACTATCAAATAGAATATCAAGAATAGAATTAGAAGATTCTTCAAACTTCTTTATATTTTTAAAATATATTGATATGAAGCTTTTCTCCATAACTTTATCATAAGAATTGTGATGTATCCAGATTATTGGCTTCGATACCAATTTGACTAGACAGTCGCAGAGACTTCCTCCAATGGATAATGAAGCTTGCAAATCAGAAGATAACCTTTGAATGAACTACAATAACTCATACATGAACTCATACATGAACCTTTGAGTAGATCCAATACCCCAATCACTCTTTGCATGGCCTCCTGCCTTCGCAATCTTTGAACAATATTTTAGGATCCTAAGCAAACATTCGATGAACCTCAGATGAATTTCACGCAGTCAAGAAAGATTTTTTTGCACAAGCATATGGCACAGATGGAAATGGAGACTTCCTTTTATTAATATCTTTAGGAAATTACAATATAGAGCCTCGACTTAAACTAGAGATTAACTAATAATGATTTTATCAGTTATACTAGCTCATAATAAGCTAGAAACTGAATGCTTCTTGACATTTCGCAGACTTTCTTTATAAACCAGAGTACCCAAACCTATTGGCATCATTATCATTGATGGAAAATGAGCAAAGGAGAAGCACAAAGAACAGGAAAAGTAGCAACACAAGAGCAACAAGAAAAGGAGCGGCACAAAGAACAAGAATGCAAAGAGAAGAAAAAATACGAGGAGCAGCAAGCCGCAAAGTAGCAACACTACAAGGAGCAACAACAAGGCCAGGAGCAACAATTATACAAGGAGAAACAAGCAGCAAAGGAAGTCAAAGGCGTAGAAGAAGGAGGAGTAGTTGTGATACATTAAAATGTTTTGATAATGTAGCAGAGATTTCTATATTGGAATGCATGATGTGAAATTGTTGATTAAGCTTAATTGTTGTGATGCATTAACGATAAATGTTGTCATCTGATGTTGGCATTAGGTTGATTCATTTAATCATTACATGTGGCTGAAATTAATATTGGATGGATTATTTACTTTTGTGTTCCAATATTCAAGATCTGATAAGTTTGGAAACAAATGAGTGGAAGGCAAAGAGTCAAGTCTATTCACTTCATATTCCTATATGGGATACAATCAACCAGAAAACCCTCTATAAAAGATGTGATTTTGGAAGGCACAATAGGTTGGTGAATGGGAGAATGTGAGAGACATGATATAACATTATGAATTAGTTACTTGACACATATGGAGTTGATGCGACGCAGATTTGAAGGGAAGAACAGGAAGAAATGAAGAGGAAGACATGCAAAATTTATGACCAGGTAAACCAACACAATGTTATTCCGTGTTTGCATAAGGATATGGTAGTCTCCTTTCAAGTTAAAGCTTGATAAATATCCAGTTGGAGTTAGTTGAGGTAGGAGCCTCCTATGGGTTCTAGCCTACATAAATCATATGGCAGTTGGAGCTTCCTTGCATGTTGCAACTTGCAGAAAATTGAGGCACCAACCTCCTATAGGTTGGGGCCTATAGAAAATTAGATGTAATAAGGAGTATGAGCTTTCCTTTGCATCACAACAATAATAAAACTGTGGTTTTCTCCTTTTATGGGTTTCCACATATATCTGGTGTCAATGTGTGCTGTTATTATGTGTTCATGTGATGGTTTGGTTTGCTTATTACTTGCTGATCACCTATTCAATATGTTGGTTATTGTTTTTTAAGTTGCTCATGTAATGTTTCAATTAATGAGTTTTAAGAAAAGAATATTAATTTCCATGAGTATACTAAACTGATTCACCCCCCCCCCCCCAGTTTAGTAAAATTTTCATCAATTGGTATCAAAGCTAGTTCCTTCTCTATAAGACTAATAAATTGAAGGTAGATATGTCTGAGTCATGGACTATCAAAGTGTACCTGTGTTGAGTGCTATAAACTTTCATGAGTGGAGAGATAAGGTTAAAACCAAATTGATAGATTATGGACTTGGTGTATGGAAACTAGTATGTGATGGCTATTGTAAAGACTCTCCTTCTGCATAAGAACAATAGTGGAATGCTAAGGTGAAATGTGTTATGTTTAATAATCTTCATAATAAGGATCTTGATACAGTAATAGAATTAAAATCTCCAAAAGAAATATGGGATAGATTGCATCTCATGCATGAAGGAGACACCAGTAGCTACATTGTCAAGAAGGAGAATATAAGGAGGAAAAGGAAAAATTCTCATCAAAAGGGAAGGATTCCGTCAAATGAGCTCTCTACTAGTGCGAATGGATCTAATTTCCATGATGAAAAGACAGTTGAAGAACAAGTCAAGCTTGACATAACCTTGACTCCAATAGATAGATTTAAAAATGAAAACAAAGATATAAAGAAACTAGTGCAAATATGTGATGAGAGAGAGAATAAGTACAAGGAAGAATTTGTGAGTTTGAAGACATATCTTGAAGAAGAAAGGAGAAGATAAGGAATGATGAATAACTAGCTAAAGAAGAAAAAGGTACAATGTGAAAGATTAGAGTCTAAGATTATTACAACTAGAAGTGATTTGGATGAAAAAAAACTCTGTGTAGAAAGCTTGAAGAGGAGATTGAATCCATGAAGGACTCAGAATGTGAGAGCAGTAGCTCAAAGGAAAACTTAAAGGATAATGAAGTTATGAAAAAAGACCTATAGGATAAGAATCCAACAACAACATAATTGGAAAAGAAATAAACAAATACAAGCAGCAGAATCAAAATGAAAACTATGAAGTGAAGAAAATGCAATCTGCTCCTAAATATGAGGTTAAGAAGCCTGAAAGAATTCAAAGAAGAGAACATATCTCATGCTTCCATTGCCATGAAGCTAGACACATAACAACAGACTGTAAGAATAAGAAGATCAAGACTATTCAACAAGACATGCAACACACAAGAAGGTGTTATCCAACATGCAACCAAAGGGGAACATCAGCCACCAAGTACATAAACTCTTTCTATGGTTATTGTTATATATGTCATGAATTTGGGCATAAGGCATTTTAATGCAAAGTGTATATGAAGAAAAACATGAAAGCAAAAATAAATACATCATTTTCTCTATTTCTTGGTCACATAAGATGTTTTGTGTGTAATAATCTTGGCCACAAATCAAAGGATTGTAAGATTCCATATATTCTAACGAGCACTAAATAGAGGATGGAAGCAATTCCAAGAAGATCAAACAATGAAAGAAATGCAAATAAGGGAATACAACCTACTAAAGTGTGGAAGTGATCCAAGATAGTTTTCTTATATATATGCATCATAATTGCATATAACAGAGCTTATTAACCATGGAACTTAAAAGCACATAAAAATGATGTGCAAATAACTAGATAAACATGAAACAATGACACAATGATTTTATTATAGAGTTAGTCCAATTTGGACTACATCTCCAAGCCCTGCTCAATAGTGGGGAGGCCTTCATTCATTGGGTGTCATAAAAAGAGATAAAAGTACAAGAAACATTCTTTACAATCCTTATACCTCCAAGATGGAATAACGATGTAGAATGGAGAGCCCAGCTTCAGAAACATACAATACCACTAAACTCTTGGTGAACAATCATGCAAAAACACTTATTCGAACACCAAATTTAGATAATCGGGCCTTTTGTACCTTCTCGGAACCTCCCTGCTGCTCAAGGCGAGGTCCTGACTTGCTGCCAGTCCAGGGTCTGCTGTGCACAATGACTTTTGAACTAATCTGCCAGTCTTCTCCCCACTTTCTTTGACACAGATAGTCCTTTATATATGATGGTGGTAAACCCCTAAACTCCTGGGGAGTTCTAAACAATAAATCAAGCTAGTAGGCAGGTTTGATTTAATGTCAATGATCTCGGGTTGCGGCAACAATCCTTACTTAACATGGAAAAACTTTTTAACTACATGTTTAACTCGATAGCCATTTACTATTGGCATTTCCCCCATTGACATTTTCCATCGATGGACAACCTAAAAGCCCATAGATTAGGTGCCCTGTGATACCCACAGACCCGATAAAATTTTAACCATGATATATAATATATCAGGTTTGGGAGTCCTTACCGCAAATCGAAATCGGTGTTTCCAAAATTGCTACAACATGTGATTGCTTTTACCCTTTGTGAAACATGATTACGATATTGCAAATTGCAACATAATTATGCGATTGTGATATATTGCATCACAACCAGGACTTGCTTCGAGGGCCGATTCTTTCACCTTCTCCTTTTGCGATGGGCGATTGCGATTTGATCGCATCACAACCATGGTTTGCTTGGGGCCAATTTTCTTTAAGACGCAACATATTCCTTTTGCGATATGCGTGACCAATGGCAACTTGCCACTTGGTGCTTCCCCATTTGATGAGAGTGTCTACCATGCCATCACCTCCAGCCACTTGTCCAACTCAAACATAAACTTTGAATTGCTCTAACCTCTTAATATGAACTCAGATTTGAGTGTCGTTCGCATCGTTGCAATTAGGATGACAATCACTTCGATCAGATGCAAAGCTTATCCCAATTCTTCCACTTTGAATTTTTGAGCCTTTTACCATGCCAATGGTACTTTTTGAAGATCCACCTGGATCAATCCTCCCCACCAAGAGCTTGTAGACTGCTAAAAGCCCTTTCAGTCAATTGGAAAGTGAGGAAATTTCTCCCTCACTTTTTCTTTCTCCATCCATCGAGCTTTACTCGAATGCATTCCTTTGAAGCCAACATGAATGTACTCCACATCTCCCCGTCGTGAAGTTCTGGTTTTCCGGTCGAGTATGATATCTTCGGGAAACTTGTCTAGATACTTTGGTGAAAAATCGTCCACTGTAGGAATCTGTGCAACCTCTTCGGTATCCATAATCAATGTAGGTTCATAAAAATTCAAGTTCTCAACCTTGACTACTGAGTACATTTGCATATAAGTGGGAAAGTTAAGATGAAAAGCATTGTTTCCAACCTTTACCAATATGGTGAAGGGACCATATAAAATGGGTCTCAATTTCTTCCCTTCTCCCTTCATTCTATCCTTGTTGATGTGGATCCATTCCTTTTCCCCAAATTTAAACTAATGGTCAACTCGGTGCTTATCATGTCTAACTTTATACCGAGCTTGAATCTTCTCCAACTGCTCCTGTACTACTTGATAAATCACCTGTATTGGCTGAACAAACTTATGTGCTTTGTCCCTATCATCTCTTCCATTTCCATCCTCGTCTTTCCCAAAGACCATGTCGAAGGGGTCCCTTGGTAGATAACCAAAACATGTATCGAAGGGTGAGCTCTGTGTGGATGAATGTGCTACTCGATTGTATGCATGCTGCACATAAGGAAGATGTTCATCCCACAACTTGGGATGTTTTCCACAATAGTCTCGTAACAAGTGTATCATGGTGTGGTTGACAACCTCTGTCTACCCATTGATCTATGGAAGAAATGTTGTACTTATTTTCAGCTTAGTGTCCATCATTCTCCACAAGCTGGTCCAAAACTCTCCAAGAAAGCGAGAGTATCGGTTTGACATGATAGATGTGGGAAACCCAAAATGAACCCAAATATGTTGAAAGAAAATATAGGAAATCTGCTCAGCAGTGACATGCATTTTACAAGGCATTAAAATACACATTTTACTAAAACGATCCATGACAACATACAAATAGTTGTGACCTTTCCTAGACATAGGCAAACCACCTAGAAAATCCATGGACACACTTTCCCATGGTTGACTCAGAATAGGGAGTGGTGTGTAGAGCCCAAGTTTTCTATTAGAGGGCTTTGAAATAGACCACAACACACAACCCTTTACAAAGTGAGTCACAATGTTTCCATATGAGGCAAATGACTTAAAGTTTTTTCAACCCCAAAATGACCACACACCAGAGAGGTATGAGCCTCTTAGATTATATGTACCCTTTCACCAATGGGTATGCACAACTTGCCAAGGTGGTAAAATAGTTTTCCCTACAAATAATAATTGTCCACCTACGATCCACGAGTCAGTTCTTCATAAATCTCTTTAAAATTATTATCGTTAGCATATTATTCAACATAACCTTCTAATGATAAAGAAGCATTTTTCAAAACTACAGATGTAGAAATAGGAGGGTGAGAAATCATATCTGCTACTTTGTTGTTGGTGCCCTTCTTGTATTTTATTACCAGATGGAACTCCTGGAGGAATCCCATCCATATGAAATGACAGGCTTGTTGAAGCTTAGCCTATGACTGAAGGTATTGTAAGGGCTGATGATCCGTATGGATGATGGTCTTCTTGCGGATCAGTTAGTGTTTCCACTTCTTTGCACTCTTGACCAAGGTGTACAACTCCTTGTCGTACATGGGATAATTCACAACAACCAGGGAGAAAGTCTCTGAATGGTAACATACATGCTTCCTTTGTTGCATCAATACAATGCCCATGGCATATCCACTGGCATCTGTTTCAATCTCAAAAGGATGTTGAAGGTCTGGTAAGGCTATTGCTGGTGCTGTGTTGATCTTCTCTTTCAGTGTGTTGAAGGATTTCTACTGCTTTCCTCCCCACTGAAAGGCCTGCTTCACACTTGTCAATGCATGTAAGGGGGCTGCGATAACAGAGAAATTGGTAATGAACCTTCTCCAATAATGTACCATGCCAAAAAAGCTCAGACCTTTGTAACATTTGTGGACTCATGCCATTTCATAATCGCTTCTACCTTAGAGGGATCTATTTTCAATTTCCCATTACCGACTATATGACTTAAATAAAGTAGGGAGGTCTTCCCAAACTCACAATTTGACAATTTCACATATATTTTTTTCCTTTTTTTAGAACATCAATCACTTTCTTCACATGATATACATGTTCATCCCATGTCCTAATATAAACAAGAATATCATCCAGATATATAAGAAAAAAATTATCAAGAACAGGCCTAAATAGATCATTCATTACCCTCATAAACGTGGCCAGAGCATTGCACAGTCTGAAGGGCATCACCATCCATTCGAACAAGCCCTATTTGGTTTTGAATCCAGTCTTCCAAATGTCTTGTTCTATAACCTGGTGATATCCACTACGCAAATCCAGTTTTGTAAAGTAGACAACATTTTTCAACTGATCTAATAATTCCTCAATGTGAGAGAGAGGGTATCGATTCTTCACCTTAATTTTGTTTAGCGCCCTATAGTCTACACACATTTTCCATGTGCAATCTTTCTTGGGCACCAACACAATTGGAAAGCCACACAGAGAACAACTCGATTTGATGACCCCTTGATTTAGCAACTCTTGCACCTGTTTCTTGATCTCCTCCATCTTGATATAAGTCATCCTGTACATGCTAATATTCGGTAAAGGATCATCCTATTGTAAATGGATCTCATGTTGGATTTCCCATTTTGGGGGAAATCCGCTCGGTTCCTGAAAAAAATCCATCATAGTCAGAAATAATTTCAAACAATTCTTTCTTATGATCAATATCACAACCTTTGAAAGCGTCAGCTGTCACCACCTCTTTCACTCTCACTACCATGAGAATGCACTCTTTGTTGGAATTAACCAATTGTTTAATCTATTCTGCACTTACAAGGCTAGCACTAACTTTTGTATGATGAGCTATGACTATATATTCCACCCTTTCCTTCGTGAGGTGGTATTTATTTTTGTGCCGAAAGAAAAATTCCTTTTTGTCATATAGATATGGAATTCCCAAATAATTCGACAGATATCCAAAGGCACAACATCTAACTCTACCTCATCAACTAGTTTGGAAGCAATAACAAATCTGGCCCTACACTACTTGGTTACTTGTAATTTTTCTTTATCGCTTACCCAACCAAGTGGGTATGGACTTAGATGAGGCTGAGTTTTGAGGCCTAACTTTTTCACTAAGGACTATGATATTAGATTTTCTTTGGAACTTGAATCGAATAGAGTCTCCACCTTTGTGTGTTTTATAATAACTCTAATGTGGAATAATTCAATTCTCTTTCGCTCATTATTTATATGCACATTCAAATAACTTGTACTTGCAATTGAATCAGAGTTATTATTAACAAAAGGAGTACCTTTTGCACCCACGGTTGTGATCAATGTCTCACCACTAGAATCTGATCCAAGGTCCTACTACACTGTTGCCACTGTCTTCTGCTTGTCATTTTTGCTGAATCTTTTTGGTCTCAACTCTGCATGTAGCTTCCAACAGTGGTCCTCGTCATGACCTTCTCTCTTGAAATGCGTGCAAGATGGTGTTTCTCCATCCTCTTTCTTGGTTGTGATGATCTTCTTAGCCTTCCCCTTGCCTTTCTTCTAGAATTTTCCATGTTGAGGGTTGAACGACGTTTTCTTGGCTTGATCATCTCTATCATTCTTGCCTTGGCTTTCAAGATGAATTGTCTTTACGATGGTTGCATCAATTGTAGTAGGTGTTATACAGAATTTATACCTACGAATAAGTATATCTTCCCTAAGTGGGTAGTTACACTTAGAACAACTTAAGTAAAGATGTTTAACCTTTTCCTATAATAAACAGATAAGATAAAAGGACTTACTTGTGATCCTTTTCTTCTTTTGATCTCCTTTGAGTTGCTCCCGTCGCTCCCACTCAAACTGATTTTTCTTAATTGGTACCTACCAACATAAACAGAAGATGGCAACAATAAAATCATATGATCTATTTATTGTAAACAAATGGAATCGACAACATTTGAATATACATTCATCATAGATATAGACAAAAGTATTGGAAAAGGAAGAAACAAATTTATTGATTCATAGAAGGAGAAGTTACACCCCATGTGATTCGATCTCGTGTCACTCATCTAGCTTAGTCCAAACCTTCATCACACCAATAGAAACATCAATCCAGTAGCATAACATTACTTGACAATGATTTCAAGTCTCTAAACCAACAATATTTCTCCATAATATCCAAGCTCATTGGCTTTACAATGGGATTCCAATTTATAGATGAATGCACGTGGTTTTGTCATTAATATGGAATTGAATGGTTTTCCATAATTGGATGATTAGTTTCCATTTTCAAATGGATGAGGGGATAGAGGATTAGATGATCCAAGGCTATCTTAAGTTGAGCTCATCTTGATAGGATAAGAGCTGGGCTCCTTCTAGAAGGCTCTAGAAAGGAGGAATATACTTAGGATCCAATGAACATTTCAAGGATTCTCACCCAGCATAGGCTTGAGTGGGCTTATGTGCTCTACAATGCAGCCTTGAATGGGGCTACTTACTCTACAGAACACTTATCCCTGACCAGGGGTGCGTTAGTGAACCAAGGAAGCACTTCAGTAGGGTTTGAAGTCGGGAAACTCTCATGGATGAAAGCACTCAATGAGGTGGCATGTCTAGGGCATGCAACAACTGAATTAGGGTTTAATAGACCCTATTTACACTGATCACATTGTCCGGAGTGATGTGCCCAAATAGACCTGTAACAACTGCCCCTAAAGCATGAAGTAAAAAATGATAATGTTGAGTGAGGAGAAGGGTCTGAAGCAGATGGTGACCTGCATCAATTACAATACATAATATCATGATACCTTTGAATTTTTCATGAATTGCTGAGGGAAGGCATATGCATGCTCATCATATAAAATTTTCCTTAAATGTACGTAAATCAGATAGTCGTCTATAGATATAGACGCATGATAATATGACCATTTTTGTAAAGCCATCATACAGATGATTTAGCACTCTCCTAAAATCGAAGTTCAGATGGATGAAACTAGATCTGGAGTCCTCTATCTCGTCCAATCATTTGCTTAAGTACGTGTCTAACCATGTGAAAATGTGATCTAAAGTCGAACATGGGAAGACACCATCTGATTACCAACCAATGATGTAAGATGTTAACAGATGCGAGAGAAATCATCAATAATGATAATGATTCTCAAGGTAGTACAGTACATTCCACATGGTGTGAATAGATATTTTGATGTCTAACACCATACAAAGTCTTTTGGTCGAAGGCCTGTGATGTCAACCTGTCGTCGGAAGTGAGAAAATTTCCATTGATGTATGCAAGCCTCAAGTTACTGGAAGGGTGTTTCTAAGTCAACTTCCTGGATAATGTGCTGATGTCGATAGGAAGTGACTTGTCATAGGAGGGCCTTGATGTATCCCCCATCAACGACACGAAACGAGTGTAATGATTTTGAAGACAGAATGTGATTGATGACATAATGTTCAGGAATGGTGGTCATGAAAATGAAGGTAACTTTATGAGTATTGAAAAGGATGAAGTTTAATGAGTGACTTCTCTTGAACATGTCAGTGGCACTGAATGAATTGGCAGCATTGACCCAAAACCAAAATGATGGATGGTGTGATAGACCATAGGTATGATAACCATCAAGCATATAACCCAACTTAAATAGTCATAGAGATGAAGTGAAAGTGTCATGTTCAAGATCACTTGCTCCCATAAAGTGATTTATCCCTTTTCCCATTTTCCCCAGTCATTGATGACTAGCACCTCTTTATTTTTTAACAAGCTTGAGAAGGATAACATATGCTTGATGTATAATTCTACCCTTCGGGTGAATCCATCGTTATGTGATGTTTTAATGAGTCTAGAAAAGGTGAAAGTTAGTCTTGTCATGATGGACAAGTTTGTTGCTATTTTATGCTTTAATGAGTTTAACGACAATGAGAAATTGGTCATTTTAATGTTTAGAGAGTTTGAAAAGAGAAAAAAAGAAAACTCCACAAGTTTTTTTACGTAAATTTGTCTCTCAAGTTAGAAAAAGCGTAAAATAATACAAGAGAGAACCTATTGACCATGTTCAATCAACGTATTCTTTTTTCGTAAGTAATCTATCTAAGTCAAGAGAAGGGTTAAACTTATACTGAGTAGATGTTGTTTCCAATCAGTTTATGAGTTGAAAAGGACAAGCGCCCAACAATATTTTCATATTTTGAGAGTCTGAAAAGAGCTGAAAGAGGTCTCTAGGGGGGTTCGTTTTTTGATGTTTAACACCGCTCGAAAAAGAGATAAAAGTATGCTCTATGGTCAAAAGTACATTTTACGATCATGCACGTCAAATTCACTATGTCAGCTGTAAACCTGCTCAAATAACCACCAAACGCATTAACATACCTGTTTCATTGGTAAAAATAGGTAAAAACTATAATTTATTCATTTAATGAGCATGAAATAACTATAAAATAAGAATTTACCATGTCATTTTACCATTCAGTTTTGTGCTATGAACCACTTTTTTACCTCAAACTTCAACAACTGATTGCGGGAGATTCTGTGGATCATTCTTTGTGATGCCAAGACCAGGTAGGAGATCTACCTCATTCTTTTTCAATTTCAGGCAAAATTTTTAGGCTTTTGGGGTCCCTAGGGAAAATATACCACGCTGCGGGATTAACGCACCCTTATGCATTGAAAATTGCACTGTAGAGCAGTCAAATAGAAGGGAAACTGCTCGGCAGTGCACCGTCTACAGACGAGGGGTGCATTGGGCGTAGTTTAGAAATTTGATTCATCATTTCTACCCAAAATATCTTCAGTTTTTTGCATGAAATGGATCCTAACTAAGCCTATAGTGTGATTTCAGACATTGATCGGATCAAAATGGTTATCACATGGTGTGAAAGAGAACATGAAGTACAAGATATGGTTTCCCTAAATGATCTTGGTACTGTTGAGGCCCTAAGAGATTGTGGGTTACTCAAATATTTCAGGTTATCCAGGATGAGGCAACAGTTAGAACTATTATAGTTCTTGGTTCATTAATGGGATCCAGTGGAACAAGTTTTTCACATAGGGGACAAAATGCTCCCTATATTGATCGATGATATTTAATTTCTCATAGGATTGTCGAGACATGGTGCCCTCATTTATCTTTCAGGTTTTGCCCATGGGGGTGAATCAGTGAGGGACTACATTCGACAATTCTGCTGGCCAGGTACACAACCTAGCAAAGATGGAAAGATAAACATTAGGGATGTTTGTGATTTGCTCTTGCAAACAATCCTCTTTACTATCGCAAAGTTGGCGGGTAACATGACACTTCATGTCATGAATAGATCATACATGCAGTATGTGCTCGAGTGTCTTGAGCTAACTATGTTCAACTGGTGTGAGGCAGTAGTCTCTTTGATGAAAGAGCAGCTGACTAAAGTAAAAAGTGGTAAGACAAAAAGTTTAAGCTATAGATCGATCTTGATCGCTTTTACTTTGGAGAGAATTCCATTGATGCAACCTTAGCACGTGACACTAATTTTAGCTAGTCCTAGAGATCCACAGATGCAAAGATGGGTAGAGTTGATGGCTAGACATGCTGTTAAGTCATCAATATCATTCTCTACCACATTCTTCAGTTGGCTCCATTGACAACATATTGTCATAGAGGAGCATACATATGCAAGGATGGATTTTTGTGGAGATCCAGATTTGAGATTGATAGTGTGTTAGTGTCAGTCTTGTTAGCCTGTCACCTGGATCAAAAAATGCTTTTACCATGACCTTTTCAGGCTTTCATCATCAAATTTTTCTATTACTAGGTTTACACAACAAATTTAGTCATAGCATGATCAGTCCAAGATGGAGTCATTTTCTGAAATTTCACTCATACTGGTTGCTTATCATACACCATGAAAATGGGTCAAGTCATCATCATCATTCCATCAGGTCTTAGGTCATCCATTAGGTCACAAGGGTCCCTAAGGTCCACCATTTCCATAAACAAATCAGAAATAAGTCAAACATGATAAAGCAAAGAGTTGAAGAATTGAAACATGATTTATTCACATTTTCATGACATCAAAGTTTCAGAAGAAGGAAGCACCAGCACTCAGGAGATGCAAAAAGCACATTTGCAATGGTAAAGGCAAAATCTTCTTTCAAAAAAGTGAAATCAGCTCACAAAGGAACATTACTTTCTTTTCTCTTTTTGAAAAAGTGAAGAAATTACCCCTATATAAACTCAAAAAGACTCAAAACCTTTTCATTCATGTCTCATTCAATCCTCATCACTGAGCTCCCTCGCCTAAAAAAGCAAAAAATCTCTTCCCTAGGAGAAATTGGCCAAAAATTGAAGGCACTACATGTAGAGACACTGCACTATGCTTTGGAGGCAGGCACTGCGCGTAGGTGAACTGCACTAAGCTTTGGCACTATGCGTAGGAGAACTGCGTTGCGCGAAAGACAAAGTACTCGAAACTCACCCAACTTTTCCCAAATTCAAGGTTTTTGCTTTTAAACTCGGTCAAATTGATTTCTAAGGCTGAAGAACAAGTAAGTACATCATTTCCCTCTATATTTTCTTTCCCATTTGCATTCCATGTCAATAATTTCTCAAGCTAGGGTTTGTAGTAAAAGTTCCATGGGAAATGCTAGGGTAGAAATGGTCATCATAACTTTTCATCTCCAAAACATGTAAATTGACATTCTACACCTACACACATGTTTGATGAGTCATTTTGACCAGTTCATTCACCTCCAAACATAGTTTAAACACTGAAAAAGAAAAACCCTAGCTCATTCCTAGAATTCTTTTGGTCAAATTTCATTATAAACCTTCTTGGTCTCACTTGCAAGTAACAACATCTTTTCACTATTTTCTTCACTCATTTTCATCAGTTTTCAAATTCATCTCATCTTTCATAAAATCCCTCCCATCATTTTTTCAAAATCTCCTACATATCACTTCATTTCCATTCTCACCTCACATCTATTTTCACTTCTTGCTACTAGGACTTTGTGTCATCATGGAGGTTGAATCTTCATCAAAGAGAAAGAGACAACACAAAGGAGGGAGGATTCTCAGATATGAACCATCAGACTGCAACACAATCAACTCACATCCTTTCATCAAACAGTGCTTTAAGGATGTTCACTACTTGGAATTTTGCAAAGGATAAGGAAACACAGGAGCATGAGTTTGAGCTAATTGATCTAGAGGCTGAGGATCAAACCACAAGCATGAGACAAACTATCAATGACAAAGACTACCAAATCAAGGAGCTGGTGATAAATTTGGAAAGGGGAAAGTATGTTATATCATTCCTCGAATAGGAAAACAATCAACTCAAAGTAAAAGAGTTGATCCTAGAAAAGGAAAAAGCTAAGCTAATGCAACAAGTCGGCGAAGATAAGGAGATAATGACATCAAGTGAGCCTAAAGCATTAGAGGTGAAAGGGAAAAGGAAAAGACCAAGAACAAGAGGCCTCAAGAAGGCTTTGCAAGAGGAACAAGAAAAAAATTCTGCTTAATGAGGATCTTGACCTAGAAGATAGGATCACCCTAGAGGTTCATCAAGATAAGGAATATTGGCTTGATAGGGTGAATGAACACTTGTAGAAGCTCCTGGAGAAGGCAAACAGAGACTATCAAATGCTTAGACACATGGCACATCACTATCAATCTCAAAACATGATCGCCAATGTCAAAGTAAAACAACTTAAAAACAAGCTCAAGGAGGCAAAAAAAGATCAAAAGGATGAGGGGAACTTGTAGATGCTTGCTGAAGCATCCATGAAGCTATAAAAAACTCATTTTTACTCATTTTTACACCTTCCCTCCAATTTTGAGCTAATTTTGAGCATTTTGAGTTTTTTCACAAATTTTGGTCTAAATTCAGAAGTTTAGCCTTAGATAAAGGAGGAATGACCTGTTATAGAGTTTTGTGAACCCAATGTTTCGGACTACCAAGTGAGTCCACCATCAGGGGATGCGTCAATAGATATATTCAGATATTAATGA
>APFE031355411.1:0-10798 GCA_000404065.3 Pinus taeda | reverse complement strand
ATTTTAATATTATCAAATGATTATATGTGAAGTAATCAATTACTTATTTATGTTTATATTTGTTAATTGTTTTATTGTTTAAGGAGGATGTTATATAATTGATGTTTTTGTTATTTATTATACTAATTTTTTAAGAGAGGAGGGAATATGTTATTTTAAGGGATATGAGTTAATTATTGATTTTTTAAGATTTCAAGTAAAGGTTTCCAGGTGTTGCTTAGTTTTAATCCATCGTCCCAGTTCAAGTTGTTCTTCCTTTTTTCTATTTCAATGGCTTCTTTGATTTTTCTTTTAAGATAGTGGTCTTCTTTTCTAACCAGTTTCACTTCTTCCATGCAGATGTAATGAGAGGAAGAGTGTTCAACTTCTTTAATTTTTGGATGTTGTCCTTAATTAACCATTTATCAGATTTTATAAATGTAATCACACGCAAGGATTGCCATAGATCATTTCTAAGATATGGCGAAAGGTACAAATGAGAGGAAAGCAGTTTATGAGAAGTTTTTACTAATTTTGACCTAACCCATTTAATTTCATTTCTAACTAGGGTTTCACTTACTTTTTAAAAACTGGACAGATTTCTGCCCAAGCAAAGAGGATATTTGCAGATAGCAAATTTAGGAATGAGATTGTTGTCTCTACAATTTTTAAGAAAATTTAGATTGGAAATGAGTTTTGCTCTAGATAATCTTAATTTCTCAAATTTTGATGTGCTATCCATCATGTCCCTTCCATGGTAGGACTTCCAGAAGCGCAATGCCTTGGCGCTACGCTTTTTCCTCAGGCCTCCATTTTTGTAAAGGTCTTTCCATCCTATAAAAACCTATTTGCCCAGATTTTGCAGAGGTGGCTTAGTTTTGGAGAAAAATGCAAAAAAGTGGCAAAAATAACATTCTAGACCATTTTTTGACAGGAGTCGCACTTCTAGAGTGACCTTGGGAGAATGGATTTTTGAAGGTCTTCCCATGATCCAAATTCAAAAATTCAAACTGTTCTAGAAACTAGAATTAAAGGGCTAGTTGACCATTCTCTCAGATTGTAATTTTGACCCCTGGAAGGCACTTGAAAATCAGCTCAAATTTGGCACTGTGCTTCTATACTTTTCTCTGTTTCAAATTGTAAGTTTCACTGTGTAAATTTCTAGTTTCTACTCTGACTTGGTCAAAGTCAAGATTCTCTATGTAATGGAACACGTTATGAGGCTAGGTGATGTAGGCATGAATAAATGCATATCATAGGTTGTTTTTGATGTTTATTAGGCCTCATAAAAGAAGAAAACTCCTAATCAAACTCTTCATGAGGTGTTTGAGTTGCACCTTCTCACTCTCACCTGTTGGTTGAGAGAACCTTGGAGTGAGTTCCTCCACCAAGGAATTCGACTCCTAAATGTGGGAAAGTGGTCTAGGAGAGTCTATAAGTACTATTTAAACTCAGGAGAAAAGGGAGGAACTTTTTTTGAAGGAGGCTTGCATTGTAATCATCTTTCAGCTAATACAGATATAGGTTGCAACTATTTTCAAGGAACTATAGCCCAGTGAGTTCATGGTGCTTGTACTTCATTAATTTTGTTTTCTAACGGTCTAAATTTTTTTATCTAAATTTTATCTCTTCTTTCTATGAATGCCTTGTGATAAAATACTCAGAATTCTTGTTTTTCAACCTCTGTTATCTGGTTTTCATAGTTATGTGTTTTGTCTTCCTAAGCTAATGAAATCATGTTTATCTATGCTCATTAGTTTCTTCCACACTATATCCTCTATAATACACTAACAAATAATCAAATTACAACATGGATTATAACATCTATCTCCTTATTATGTTTGCTCCTGTATTCCCACAGCCTAGACCTACTTGTGGCTCCAAACCCTAAGTTTAGCAAATCCTTAAAAAACTAATTTTTCACAAACAAATACACATATCTAGCCTAAGATTCATTTCCTTTAAAGTCATATCACTGATAAAGGACTTAGAGAGATCCCTCTCATGCTAAGTAGGGCTAGCTACTGAGCTAAAGTGGTTTGAGGTTACCCTTGTCGATTTCCTTTTCAGCCTAGGAGATTGTAAGGACTAACATTTTTGGTGCCACTGCCAGGGAATGATTGTTAGATTATCCCTGGGAAAACTCTGAAGAGCTTTCAAGCACTGGTTTTGTACCTTTCAGTTTCTAGTATCAGAAGATAGGCCGAATTCATAAATTTCATCAGTTTAGGGTGTATACATTCTGGCTTCCAAAAGGCACACTAGGTCAAATCCTGACCCAAATCCACCCTTTATTGTTGAAGAACCTGAAAGACTGCTCAGAAAACTTAGACTACCTATCACTAAAAGTGCAGTTCAAAAAATTGAAAGAACAACTTCTCTGCCTAAAAACCTATTCTTCTTTGAGCAAATTCCATTCAAAGAGCAGATAGAATTATCAATTAAAAGGTCTAAGTCTGACTCCTGAATCTGTGATACAACACTAGAACCTTTAAAGGTTGAAACTCACTCTCTTTCTTCAGAATCTTTGTCTGGTAAGAATGATCATGAACTGTGGTTAAACTTTGATAAGCTTCAAAGCCTTGCTGACCAACTCCAAATCACAACCAAAAAAGATTTTGTTCAATACCAACTTGAATAATTAGCCACAACTTCATCCTCTTTTTCACCTCCAAGATCATCTACCACATCTCCTAAAGCTTTAGTTTCATCATCTTTCTTGCCTCCTCCGTTCGTTCCATCCTTGCCACTACAACCCATTTTAGTAGTTCCATCATCCTCATCACCACCTGTACTTACACAACCTATTGTAACACCTTCACTTTATCTAGTAGTCATGGCAAGATTTGCGCCCCTTTTACTGCCTACTCAACTTACTGCTTTGCCTTAGAACTATGGTCAAAGACTTCCTTTGTTTGATGGAAGTGCATAAATTATAGCTTAGCAACATGTTGACAAGTTAATAGACTTCATTGATTTAGAAGAAATTGATGAGGAGAATGCTAAAATGAGGATTATCGCTCAGAGTTTCTCAGGAGATGTTAAGAAATGGTTTCGAAGTTTGGCTGCAAATTCCATTAACATTTCTCAAGGATTGGATGAATTATTTCTAGCTCATTGGCAAGAGAAGAAAAATCCATTACATATATTGGCTGAATATAATTCAATGAAAAGGAACCCCGATGAAATAGTTCAAGAATTCACATCAAGATTTAATACAGTGTACAATTCTACACCTGATGATATGAAACCTCCTCCTGGTTTGGCTCTTGTTCATTATCTTGATGCTTTCGATCCAGAGATGGCCTATCATCTTAGAGAAAGAGACCCAACTACTCTTGAAGAGATGCAGTGGAATGCAATCAGTGTTGAAGCTGATTTGCTCATTAAGAAGTCAAAATCAAAGCCAGAGAGGGCAGAAAAGAGAGTTGTTTTCAGAGAAGAATCTACATCATCTTCTGATGCAAAGCTTGACAGCCAGGTAAAAACTATGGAAAGGATGATGGATAAAATATCTGTAACTGAATGATAAGCTGAACCATTAGTAAGGAATCCTAACTTTCGTGGATAGCATCAACAACAGTTCAGAAATTGATAGAGGGAGCAGTGAATTCAAGATTCTCGAGATCAAGTAAAAGCTCCATTTCGACAAAAATATATTGAAGGCCAAGAAGAAGATGAAGAAGAAATTGTAGAAGCAAATCACTTCTTTCAAGAAGATGAACTGCCTACTTTCCTAACAGAATAAGATCAATTTTCTGAAGACTCTTTTATACTAGATGACCAACAATTTGTTCTTGTAAGAAAATATCTGTGGGCTAATAGGACTGAAGAGTACTAAAGAGGATATTAGAATGCCCTCAGTCATATCCAAAAGCAGTACAATTTAAGAAATAGAAATGTGCCTGTTATTATAATTTAGAAAAGACAAAATTTGCAAAAGGACGCACCAAGAAAAGAAACCCCTCCTACAGGCCAGAATAAAGACAAAGGTATTGTCACACAGAATCGAGATAGAACTAATGAAGCCTCTACTAGAAATGTGAGGTAGGACAAAGAAATGCAAAATGAAAGCCAAATGAAGGAAACTTAGGCTAAAGGCCAAACAGAAAGGAAGGACATCGCTTCAAAAGAGGTAGAAAATCAATCTAATCTTTTTAGTTTGGAAAATGAAATTTCTAAATTAAAGATAGCCATTCCCCTCACTGAATTGGTAAGGAATGACAAATACAAATTCCATATTGCAAAAATTATTAGGGTTGATCAGATGTCTGATACAGTCAATGTAGCTGATGATGAGGCAACCATCCTTTTTGGTCCAACCTTAGAAGGAGCTCTTGAAGATAGTGAAATTTCTCCTTTTTATCTGAGCCTTAAACTTCATGACCTTATCATTCATAATGCTATGCTAGATTATGGCACCTCTCATAATTTGATGCCTAAAGCCATCATGGATAAACTAGGACTGAGCATCACCCGAACTTACCATGATCTTTATTCTTTTGATTCTGGAAGAGTGAAATGCCTTAGCCTTATTAAAGACTTGGTAGTGTCCTTAGACCAAATCCCAGCCAAAAATGTACTTATGGATGTTTCAGTGGCTAATATTCCTCCTAGGTTTGGCATGTTACTTTTGATATCTTGGGGAGAAAAATTAAAGGGCACTCTACATCTTGACTTTTCATATGCCACTATCCTTGTTTTTGGATAGCTCCAGAAACTTTATAGAGAAAAGAAGATGAAATTTATGATCAATAGTAAGGAAAAGCGAGTTAATCATCCTATACATGTTATTCATACTGATATTGACTCTTTCATTCTATTTAGCGATATGGATTATGTTGATGATGAAAGTTAGTTAGTAGAAATTTCAGAAGTTCCCAACCTAATGGGCAGCATACATGAAACTATCACAGCAGAAAGTAAAGAGGTTGGTGATGAATCTAGATAACCTGCAAATCCTATTGAGGAGATTCAAAGAATAGTGTAGAAAAAAAAAAAGTTATGAGCTAGCTGTTCAAGTCCTAAAAATCAAGAAATTCAGTCTTCAAAAATTATTTTTCCGGATGAAGAAAATGGTCTTTGGACCATGGAGTTTGGTGGTGCATCAGGAAGAGAAGGAGCAGGAATTGGTGTTTGGATACTTGGGCCATTACATCAGCCAAAAAAAACCCCTCCGAATGTGATAATGAGTTCTTACAAGCTCGCATTTGAATGTTCAAGTAATGAGGTGGAATATGAGGCATTGATTGCTAGCCTCAAAATTCTAAAAAAGTTGGGAGCAAAAAAGATTGATTTTTTTTTTTATGGCAACTTTGAGTTAGTGATCAAGCAAGTCAAAGGGGAACACCAGGACAAACACCCAAGAATGAGAGCTTATCGCAATGTTGTGCTTGATATTCTCAAAACTTTTCCAGAATATACACTATCTCTTATTCCTAGAACTCAAAATCTCACAGTTGATTCACTTGCCATTGTAGCTAGTATGGTGAAAATTCCTTTTCATTCCAATCATAAGTATTCCATCCATGTTAAGCATCACCTAGATGTCCCAGATAACATGAGGTTTTGGCAAGTATTTCGTGATGATAAGAAAATAAATAGTTTTCTACAGTTGGAAGGAGAGTTTCATAATTCCCACATTGATGATGCATAAATTTTTGATGATTCCCACATTCATTCAGCTGACATTGAAGTATTACATCTCAAGGACAAAAACATTCCAAGAGGCTTGGTGCCTTTGGAAGAGTTATTTGACAAGGATGATATCACCAAGAAGCCCACCATGGTTCCTACTCAAAAGGGAGTAGAAGATGTTAACATTGGCACAACTCATTATCCTAAATTGATCAAACTATCAAAGTCTCTATCTCCTAAAACAAAGGGTAAGTACATGTCTTTAATGAAGGAGTTTTCTGATCCATTTGCTTGGGATTACTCTGATCTAAAATTTTACGATAAGAGCATCATTCAGCACATCATTCCTATAAATCTAGATCAGAAGCCATTTCACCAGAAATTGAGAAGAATCAACCCCAAGTTGCTGCCATCAATTGAAAAAGAGGTAAATAGACTTCACAAGTCAGGAATAATTGTACCCATTCGATTTTCTGAATGGATGTCTAATCTAGTACCTGTGAGGAAAAAGATCGGGGAAATTCGTCTATGTATTGATTTCAGAAATCTCAATAAGGTGTCCCTGAAAGAAAACTATCCCTTGCCTAAGATGGATCACATACTTCAGAAGGTGGTGGGATCCTCTAGGATGTCACTGCTTGATGGATACTCTGGGTACAATCAAATTCTGGTACACAAAGACGATCAACTCAATACAGCCTTCACAATGCCATGTGGTACATTCATGTATGCCAAGATGCCTTTTGGGCCGAAGAATGCAGGAGATACCTTTCAGTGGGCGATGGACGTAACATTTGCAAATGAAAAACATATATTCCTGGTTATCTATCTTGATGATCTAACAATATTTTCAAAATCTGATGAAGATCACTTGCATCACTTGAGGATTGTTTTTCAGAAATGTAGAAAATTTGGCATCTCACTTAACCCAAAGAAAAGCTTGTTCGCCATGGAAGAAGGTAAGCTACTAGGAAAAATCATCTCTAAAGATGGCATCCACATTGATCCTGCCAGGGTGGAGGATATTCAACAATTAGAATTCCCTAGGAACAAGAAAGAAATTTAGTCGTTCAATGGGAAAATCGATTTTTTGAGGAGAGTTATTCCTAATCTAGCTGAGCACTTGAAATAAATGACAAATATTTTGAAGAAGGATAGCGAGTTAAATTGGCTTTAGAGGCTAAGAAATCATTTCATGCGGTAAATTTTGCATGAACTACTGCTCCTATTCTAATTAGCCCAGATTATACCTCAGATTTCGTCATTTTTTCTTTTGTTTCTGAGCACACATTAACAACAGTCCTAATGCAGAAAAAAGATCAGAAAAATGAGTAGTCTATAGCATTCTTCAGTGCAACATTGAGATACAATATTATTGAAAAACAGGCATTGGCATTGGTAAAAGCACTCAAAGATTGCCGAGTTTATATTCTACATTCACATACTATTTCTTATGTCCCTACTGCAGCGGTAAAAAAAATTAGTGTACAAATAGATCCAGAAGGCAGAAGAGGAAAATGGATTGCAACAATGCTATAATATGACCTAGAGATCAAACCTACAAATCTCATCAAAGGACAAGGGTTAGCCAAGCTTATGGCGGAAGCAAATATACATGCACTGGATATTAATTTGATGGCTGAACTATCAGAAGAATCAAAAGAAAAGGACCCTTTCTTGCAAGTGTCTGATATGTTCATGTCTTCACCTTGGTACTTCGACATTGTCTATGTCTAGCAACACTTGAATCCTCCTTCGAAATTTCCCAAAGGTAAAGTTAGATCGCTAAAACTCAAAGCTTCAAAATATTGTATTCTAGATGGTGTTTTATTTTGGAAAGATCCTGGAGGTGTGCTACTGAATTGTTTAATAGAAAATGAAGCTAATGATATAATGAAGGATTTTCATAAGGGAGATTGTGGAGGTCGTCATTTTTGGAAAAATATAGCAAACAAGATCTTAAGAGTTGGTTTCTATTGGCCCACCCTCTTTTATGATACATACAAAATAGTCATGAGCTACCATGAATGTCAAATTTTTCAAGGAAAGAGGAAACTTCTGCCATTACCACTACAACCAATTTTTATTTCAGCTCCTTTCCTACAGTGGGGCCTTGACTTCATTGGTGAAATCCATCCATCATCTTCAGCACAACACAAATGGATATTAATAGCCATCGAATACTTTACAAAGTGGATTGAATCTATCCCAACCAGGCAAGCTATTGATTCTATCATCATTCAATTTATGGTGTCTAATATCTTATCTAGATTTGGCTACCCACAGAAAATAATAACAGACAATGTTGCTGCTTTCAAATAAAAAAGAATGGTACATTTCTATGCCAAATATCATATTGTGCTAGGAAATTCCACTGCATATCATCCGCAAGGGAATGGCCTGGCTGAATCTTCCAAGAAATCTCTGGTCAACATCATCAAGAAGGTCCTGGAGGCAAACAAGAAGAATTGGCATAAAAAACTCATCAATGCTTTGTGGGCGGATAGGGTCGGCACCAAAAAGTCAATAGTTATGTCTTCTTTCCAGATGGTATATGGAGTTGACACAATATTTCCTTCATCTCTTTCTATCCCAGCAATGAAAATCCTACAAGAATTAGATAGTGAAACTAATGACATACAAAGGAGAATAAACCAGATGATTCATTTACAATAGACAAGAGAAGAAGTTTTTTAGAACACATCCAAACTCCAAGAGAAAATCAAAAAGATTTATGATCGTAAAACCAAGGAGGAAACTTTCAATTTGGGAGATGTAGTCCTTCAGTGGGATGCTAGAAATGAAGACAAAGGCAAGGATAGTAAGTTTGAGAACTTATGGAAGGGACCATACAAAATTTTTGCATTCAAAGGAAAGAATGCCTTCTTGGTAGAAGAGATGGATGGAAAGACTATTCAGGAGGGGCGACCAATGGTAGGCTTCTCAAGCACTACTATGTCTAAAATGAAGTAAAGTCATCATAATTGTACATACTAGTGTGTATTTTAATTCTAGCATTTTAGATAGCTGTCATTAGAGTTTGAAGCCTGAAGTGAAGGCCCTAATTCTCTTTGATTCAGTACTGCTTTCATTTTTTTTTAGTTCTTTTGTTAGTCAAAAAAATCAGTTTTTATGCATGTTGACTCCATTGCCCAATGAATAAGGCTACTTGATCTATGGTGTTCTTGAAACCTCCAAGGATCTGTCATCGCTAGTTGGAGCCAATGTTAGTGTCAGTCTTGTTAGCCTGTCACTTGGACCAAAAAATGCTTTTACCATGGCCTTTTCAGGTTTTCATCATCAAATATTTCTGTTACTAGGTTTACACAACAAATTTGGTCATTGCATGGTCAGTCCAAGACGGAGTCATTGTTTGAAATTTCACTCATGCTAGTTTCTTATCGTACACCATGAAAATGGGTCAAGTCATCATCATCATTCCATTAGGTCTTAGGTAATCCATTAGGTCACAAGGGTCCCCAAGGTCCACCATTTACATAAAAAAATCAGAAATAAGTCAAACATGACAAAGCAAAGAGTTGAGAATTGAAACGTGATTTATTCACATTTTCATGACATCAAAGTTTCAGAAGAAGGAAGCACCAACACTCAGGAGATGCAAAAAGCACATTTGCAATGGTAAAGGTAAAATCTGCTTTCAAAAAAGTGAAATCAGCTCACAAAGGAACATTACTTTCTTTTCTCTTTTAGACAAAGTGAAGAAATTACCCCTATATAAACTCAAAAAGACTCAAAACCTTTTCATTCATGTCTCATTCAATCCTCATTACCGAGCTCCCTCGCCTAAAAAAGAAAAAAATCTCTTCCCTAGGAGAAATTGGCGAAAAATTAAAGGCGCTACACATATATACACTGCGCTGTGCTTTGGAGGCAGGCACTATGCATAGGTGAACTGCGCTGCGCTTTGGCACTGTGTGTAGGTGAACTATGTTGTGCTTTGGTGCTGCGTGTAGGAGAACTACGCTGCGCGTAAGACAGAGTACTCGAAACTCACCCAAAATTTCCCAAAATTCAATATTTTTTCTTTCAAACTTGGTCAAATTGCTTTCTAAGGCTGAGGAATAAGTAAGTACATCATTTCCCTCTATATTCTCTTTCCCATTTGCATTCCATGTCAATAATTTCTCAAGCTAGGGTTTGTAGCAAAAGTTCCATGGGAAATGCTAGGGTAGAAATGGTCATCATAACTTTTCATCTCCAAAACATGTAAATTGACATTTTACACCTGCACACATGTTTGATGAGTCATTTTGACCAGTTCATTCACCTCCAAACAAAGTTTAAACACTGAAAATTAAAAACCCTAGCTCATTCCTAGAGTTCTTTTGGGAAAATTTCATTATAAACCTTCTTGGTCTCACTTGCAAGCAACAACATATTTTCACAATTTTCTTCACTCATTTCCATCAGTTTTCAAAGTCATCTCATCTTTAATAAATCCCCTCCCATCATTTTGTCAAAATATCCTACATATAACTTCATTTCCATTCTCACCTCACATCTATTTTCACTTCCTGCTGCTAGGACTTTGTGTCATCATGGAGGTTGAATATTCACCAGAGAGAAAGAGACAAGACAAAGGAGGGAGGATTCTCAGATATGAACCATCAGACTACAACACAATCAACTCCTATCCTTTCATCAAACAATGCTTTGAGGATGTTCACTGCTTGGAATTTTGCAAAGGATAAGGATATAGTGGAGCATGAGTTTGAGCTAATTGATCCAGAGGTTGAGGATCAAACCACAAGCATGAGATAGACTATCAAGGAAAAAGACTACCAAATAAAGGAGCTGGCTATAAATTTGGAAAGGGAAAAGTATGTTATATCATTCCTCAAATAGGAAAACAGTCAACTCAAAGTAAAAGAGTTGATCCTAGAAAAGGAAAAAGCTAAGCTAATGCAACAAGTTGGCAAAGGTAAGGAGATAATGAAATCAAGCAAGCTTGAAGCATCAAAGATGAAAGGGAAAAGGAAAAGACCAAGAACAAGAGGCCTCAAAAAAGCTTTGCAAGAGGAACAATGATCCAGACTTAAAGATGAACACAACAAAGAGATAACCATAAACACAGATATGCAGTGGAAATAATACTTCATTTCATTAATGTAAAATACTGAAATATGCTTACAAATAGTAATGGAAATAAACCAGCTAGGGC
>APFE031355410.1:0-21453 GCA_000404065.3 Pinus taeda | reverse complement strand
AGAAAAAAACCCCAAACTACACATTTAAGAGAAATGACAACCTTACTTTACATCACATGGGATATGTATGACATAAAACTACAAATTAATTTCTACCATAATCATTAGAAGTAATGAAATTAGATATAATACTCAAAGGATGAGAACAACTCAATATTAAAGTACCAAACTACACAAAAAAATTGATGTGACTCAGGAAAATCCAACAAGATTTTGATGTGAATCCATTATAAAGCTAAAGATTTAAAAGACTCCAATAAGAATACAATAAACTAAACTAGTTTATTGATAGTTGTAAAACCTTATAGGCCTGCCACTAGAATTCCAGTAATTCAAATAGCACATAGTCCCAATGTGCTTAATTTACAATCTTTAAAAAAAAATCCTCCAAATTATTTTCATTAATATGATCTAATTATAAAGTATAGGCTAATGCTAGATGCTAGCCCCAAGGGTTAGTTCAATTGGTTGAGTTCTCATTGCTAAAGCATGTTGCTAATGGGAGGTCATGGTGTTAATTCTCCTCGACACCCTCAAGGTAGACTCTGATAATAAGTTGGTGGGAAGTGATCCCATTCGGTGGATCTATCCAAATATTTCCTTGGAAAAAAATAAGCAATCCTATATGCCATCTAAATTAACATTAGATATCTTTTTGTTTGAGAATTCATACATTACTACAATATATTTCCTTCTCTTTGTATTTAGAATTCCCATGTAATGTATTATTTGAGGAAGGAAAAACAATTTTGAATGAACTTGACACAATGGTGGACAATGTGATTTGCATAAAATTTACATCACTACATTGCTAGAAATTTCTGAAATAGCACTGTGTAATATATGTAATAGGACGGATCACATATATTACACAATATTATTCCATAAATCTCTGACAATATGAATAACTGTGGAAGTCTCCAATCATCACTACATCATTTACCAACATCCTCTTTTTCAATGCATGCCCTTTTTGACGTTGTATTACTGGTAGAATGGGAGTCACACGAAATTATTCTATAATGTCTTGTGGTCATACATTCTTAAGAAACAAATTTTAGAATCAAGTTTGCATCATTGTTTCTTTGAACACATGTTTCTTGTGTTTGATTAGAATTGTTATGTTTGGTTGTTACATCTATTAACACTCAAGAGTTTTTCTTGGATGTGAAAAAAACTCCTAAGGCAACCTTTTCAACCAAACTTTTAGGTTAGAGGCTATCCCTTCCAACCCAGAGAGGGCTCTCTCTTGCATCTCAATCACCTAGTGTCACTTCAGTAACTAGCTGTGTACTTGAAATAATGGCTAGATCTTTAGTCGAGGGGTGTTGAAAAGGGTTTGGTTGGGCATGAGAGAGACATTCCATTGGGAAATGGAGTCAACAAGCTATGGTTTGTTGCAATCATGAAGACATTGGCTACATGATCAAATATTGACAAAGGAAAGATAGATGACACACCTTAGACATTTCAAGTTATGATTGTGGATGGAAGTAGAAAATAGGAAAAACAATCCACTGCAGTAGGGCATGGAAACTGAACCCTAATGTATCTTTAGAAGGAAGCAATGTAGGCATTTGAACTAATGAAACAAAACATTAGATTACGAATTCCATGACATTTTCTTTCATTCAAATGGAATAATAGAGAAGGGAATCACCATCACATGAATCTTTGTGTTAATAATCATAAATCTTCTAATCTTGGCAACTGTAAAATGTATAAATATTTGAAAAAACACATAGAAAATAGCTATCTTTTTATAAAAAGCCAACCCCTGGACCCTCCTTTTACATGTATAATATAGAATAACATATCAAGTTGAGATCCACAATTTTTGGGGAAATTAAAATTACAAAATATGTTAAAATATCAAACAAATATCAAGATCCAAAAAAATGGATCTAAAAGCCTCCTCATCCATCTTTAGTTTGTTGTTAAGTCGAATCGTTGAGGTGTCTCTCCAACTAAAAGTTCATTGGGGTTTTTTTTCTAAAAATAGAATAATTAAATCTTGCGAATTTCTAAAAAATAGGCTTCAAAGATGCATTTAGATCTTCCAAACTAGGACACCTGTTGCAAAACTGAAAGAGGTTTTTGTAAATTAGCCTGTTCCCAACAAAAATCTGTTTTGGATCTTGGAAAAAGGAATGCAAAGATTCCTTTGTATCCTCCAAACCATGATATATGGGTAAAAAATAAGAGGTTTTTGTAAATTGGTCCATTCTTGTAAAAAAACCTCTTTTGGTTTTCAAGAATACATTTCCAACTGTGTAGAAACTAATTTAAAGTTGTTTTATAATGATTTTCACCTAATACTTCAAAAGTAACAAAAACCAAGCGAGAATAGAGTTGGCTTTTTTCAAAGGATTTTTTAACTTTTGGAAATGCAAAAAATAGTACTAAAAACATCAATACTTTCTAGATGTGTATTGAATATTGCATCATAATGGAATTATAAGTGTATCAAAATATAAAAAAAATTGCATCTTATTAGCATCATCCATGTTTCAAAATACATAAATTTTGCATCATGTTACATTATTTTTTGTTCATTAATAAAATTGATAGTAAATGGATCAATAAAGAGAAAATAGTAGAAAGGACCAACAAGGCCAAGGCTTGTGTTCAAGGTGATGAATAAGGGGCTTCAAAGACTAGTTAGGTCTATAACCATTTTCTCTATTTAATTCATCATGGTGCTTTTAGATTTCAATGGCTTGAAGGATTGATCCAGGGGATTAATTTAGTGTTAAAATTAAAAATGTGCAACATAGTTCAAAACCTGAATGATTGGATATATCTCGACGATCTGAATCCAACGCAACTTGTTTCACTCAAAACTGATATCGTATGTTCCAGATATCGTGTTCTGATTTATTTGCCAAACAACTAAAATTTTAAAAGTTGAAGTTGATGGTACACCCAGTCAGCAGCAACCCATACGCTAATTGGGAATTTGGTTTGAATTGGTGATTTGGTTTTAATATTGCGCCATAATGGCATTATAAGTGTATCAAAATATAAAAATTTCGCATCTTATTGGCATCATCTATGTTTCAAAATACATAAATTTTGCATCATGTTACATTATTTTTTGTTCGTTAATAAAATTGATAGTAAATGGATCGATAAGGAGAAAATAGTAGAAAGGACCAACAAGGCCAAGACTTGTGTTCAAGGTGATGAATAAGGGGCTTCAAAGACTAGTTAGGTCTATAACAATTTTCTCTATTGAATTCATCATGGTGCTTTTAGATTCCAATGGCTTGAAGGATTGATCCAAGGGATAAATTTAGTGCTAAAATTAAAAATGTGCAACATAGTTCAAAACCTGAATGATTGTATATATCTCGATGATCTGAATCCAATGCAACTTGTTTCACTCAAAACTGATATCGTATGCTCTAGATATCGTGTTCTAATTAATTTGCCAAACAACTAAAATTTTAAAAGTTGAAGTTGATGGTACACCCAGTCAACAGCCTGTACGCTAATTGGGTGATTTGGTTCGAATTGTAGGATGACTACCCATATAATTTGGGAAAAACTTGTAAAAGGCATAACTTACTCAATTTTTGGCCAAATAAGGGGTAGAAAGAAGCCAGATGGGGGTTTTTGACAGTTGAATCCATTGGAGACATCAATTTTGTTGTTTGGATAATGTAAAAGCATATAAACACACTTTTTAGCACTTAATGAAAGAGTCCCTACATTGGAAGATGGATGAGGAGATGTAGCCCAGGAGAGGGGTGAACTCCTTTAACATGTTTTGTGTTATGTGTTCCAGATATGCTTATTTTATCTATGTTTGGTCATAAATTGTGGTTAATTTCACTTGTTTTATGTGTTTATTAAATTGATCCTCTTCCCAAAACACATAATTTTCACTTGCAAATTGTTAAAAATCTTGAAGTTTACATATTCATATCATTTTGGTATCAGAGCAACAAGTTATTGTGAAGGTTTGATTTGTTTGCAAGTTTTTTCTAATGCTTACAAGGTTGAAGCTTAAAATAGGAGAAGGAGAAATTGTGGAGCCAAGATCTCAAATGTCCATGAAAAATAAGGTTACCTTATTTAACAACTTGTGGTCTCTATGCTAGAGAAAGACAAGTTGATGTAAAAAATATTGAAGGTTAAAAGAACTCAACCATGTGCAGAAAGGAAAGTCAAGGTTGGTCCTGAAGTAAGACAAAAAACATATAGATAAGATTCAATGCTATAGAAATATTTTGGAAGCTCATATCACTGAAAGATGGAGGAAGCTAAAGAAAAGGGCCAAGGAAAAGGGGAGTAATAAATCTCTCGTATGAGTAAGATAGTATATCTCACAAAAGGTTCCTATCATAAGCTCCTAAATCTTGTTTTATAAAATATGACAATGATAATAAGATGCATCATGGCATCATGGAAGAATTATAAACAAGAGCTCGTGACATCACCATGGGAATCATGAAGGGCAAAATCCATGACAGACAAACATGTAGGATATATCTCTTGGGAACCTTAGTGGACATTGAAGGAAATGAAGGAGTCATCTAAGACAAGGCTCATCATACATCAAGTCAAAAAGGAAACATCTTCCAGTTGGGGATATACAAGATCCTCAAAATTCTCTGATGGAATCCTCATCGTAGTGTTCACTAATCTAGAGAGGAAGCAAGTCTTTCAACAAGAACTCCAAATTATGGAAATCATGAGATGATGATATGATGACATGAAGCAGAACAAGGGATTGCATATCTTTTCAATCAAGGAAGTTGCTGGAAGAAGCCTCGATGACCTGAAGGTAAAATAATGTACGTATTCTTGTGCTTAATATTATAATTTCATGTCATATGGTTGTAGGTAACATGGATAGGTTCTCCTATCTTCAGAAGCATGATCAAGATAAAAAGGATCTCCTCCTCTAAAACGATGTAGGAAGGCATAAGTCACATTAGATGAAATCAACATAATATGTCCTCATATGAAGTATGAGGTGGTTGACTACAATGAAGAAATTCTGATTGAAAGCTCCTAGGAATGGAATGTGTGAGGAAGGAAGAGATTGTGAGATATGCAACCATGATGAAGGCAATCAACATCCAAAATAACAAGAATATTTGACTAGGAAATCTCCCAGAAAGATATGAAGACTTTGATGAAAGTATGAAAAAGATGAAGACCCCTGAAAATGGATATATTTGGGATATGTGTCAATATGTGTGCAGGATGATGATACCTTCAAGAAGATGTAATGATGAATATCCATCTCGTAATGTATGATTTAATTTAATATGATGTTTTGATTTCTTGAATAATATGTGGATAATGAAGGGTTACTCAAACAAGAGTTGTAAATACAAGTGCAACTAGAATTCATGTGGTGGATAGAAGAAGGATGATGAGAAAGAAGTAGTCATATAATGAAGGTTCTAGATATGAATAAGGTCACTTTCCTTGAAGAAATGGATGACATGATGAACCAAGGAGGAAAGTGATTGATGGTTGTTTCCCTACAAGGAAGAAGCTCAACTGATTTTCATGACATCAAGGAGAGAAGTTGATCAAGTAGCTGAAGGACCCATGAAGAAAGAAGTTGTTGATGTATAGAAGCATCCCTAGTTAAGAGGGAGTTCTGAAAATTCCCTCATCAAGAGGGAGCTTGGATTGGATCACCCCTAATTAAAAAGGAGTGACAATTGTGCTTTTCCATTTCATGTGTCATGCACTAGACCAGGACTAACAACTGTAAGTCTAGGTGAATAACATGAAGAGAAATGAGGACACATGATATCCTCCCTAGTTGGGACGGAAATATGGACACAACATTCATGACATCAAGGAGAGAAGTTGATCAAGCAGTTGAAGGACCCATGAAGAAAAAAGTTGTTGATGCATAAAAGAGTCCCTCGTTAAGAGGGAGTTTTGACAAGTCACAACTATCTCAATACTCTGTCTCAACATATATACTATAAACACAGTCACAACAATCATTGTCTTACAAACTTAGAGTATTCAAAAAAGAGGATAGCAATCATCATACAATCTCAGCATATCTTCTACATATAGTCATGATCCTAGTCACAATCATGGTCTAGGAAACAAAGATCTTGGTGGTAATGTAGCAAGGTGCAATAATGATGTAACAATAATAATGGTGTTGTAGAGATGAATTTGGTGAGAAAGCTGCAATGATCTAAGTGAAACAATGATGAAGCAACAATGATGATGATCTCAACAACAATGAAGAAGAGGATTGATGTCTTGGTCTTGTGTGGCATAGTAGTTCAAGGGTCATGGTCTTGGTATTTGTTAATTGGGATCTCTATAAGAAGAATTTTGTGTGGGTTTTATTCTCTAAGAGGGAGAGTTTTTGGCCCTGGCAAAATGCCAACATCTCATGTTCTTGCCTCTTTATTTTGGTAGCTATTTGATGAACTAAAGAAAACACACTTTAATAATAATAAGTGAAGATCGAAATAAGAAGAAAATTGAAAAACGCCTCACAACTAGTTATCATGCTAAGAAGAATCTCATTAATTACATTAACCCTAGATTCTTCAACATAAACAAAGATCATAACCACAAGTTTGAAAGGTAAGGACATTGCAAGTACTAGTTCTTCAAATTGTCTTAATGATACTCAATATGAAAAAACAAGAATATAGATTTTCCACATTTGAGTCATCTAAAAACATACCAAGATAGATACATTGTTTGATGTGGTTCAGGAGCAAATCTTATCTGAGAAGAAATTGTCAAGAAGTTGAACTTAGAAACCATTCCTCATCATAAACCTTATCCTTTAGATTGGGTATGTGAGAATGAAAAATTGTAGGTGGCAAAGAAATGCACTTAGATTTGCAATCACCGCAAGCATTCTTGATGAGGTTGAACTTGATGTAGTTCCGCTTGTTATATGTGGTATTGTTAAGGGAAGTCCATATCTTTATGATAAGAGAGATATTTTTCATTGCCATGAGAACACATATCATTTGTTAAAGAATAGAATGGAGTACATTGTTAGAGCGCATAACAAGAAATTAAGTTTATCTCTTATGAATGCTAGATAAATGAAGAGGATTGTGAATGTTAGTTAGAATTTTGCATTTTTAATGTTCAAGCACAAAGATGTTGAAGAACCTAAAGCCTTTCAAGGATATGAATCAAATTTGAAATTCGATTTCATTGAGTTTTCTAATTCATGTGATAAGACGTTTCAAGATTCTAACAAGTTGCCTCCTTAAAGGGGTAAACAAAATGAAGTGCAATTGCAGCAGGATGCTTCATTTTTGAACATTGATATGACCAAGAAACCGGTGTTAAAGCATGCAGAGGTCAAAAAGAAAATGCAAAGGCTATTTGACAAAGAGGAAATTGGTCCCAAAACATCTTCTTGTGGGTTTCATAATTTTTTGGCTTTCAAGAAGGATGGTGCATGGTGATGGTGATCACATTTGGTAAAGAGTCAAGCCAAGTGAAAGGCTAGACATGCTAAGCATAGTCATGATTGCAATGTTCAAGGTGAAAGGAACTTAAAATTTTTAAGTTTCCATTGATTGAAGACTGAGGACGGAATGTTCAGATTCCTTCAAGGGAAGTTTTTTGTTCTAAATATCTTTGAAAACTGTAGAAAGATGTCATCTTTGACAACAAGATAAGGAATCCAAAATTAGGCAAAGTGATGTACTTTCATGAAAAGCTCAAAGAGACAAATCCAAGCAAAGCTAATAATATTGAGGTTGGAAGGGTGAGGGAATTGTACCCTCATCTAATTGTTGACTGAAAATGAGCTTTTGGAGGTCCAAGAGCTTCCAATGGGGAGGATTTGTCTAGGGGATCAATTTAGTGAGAAAAAATCAAGTGTGTGACAGAGCTTGAAACCTGAAAGGCTAAATATATTTCATGATCTGAATCCAACACAACTCGTTTCACTCAAAACCGATATCATATGCTCCCAATATCATGTTCTGGTTGATTTTCCAAACAACTAAAATTTTAAAAGTTGAAGTTGCAGGTACACCCAATAAGAATTTTGTATGTTGACTAGGCATTTGACTGTATTTATACAGACCTATAGATGGATGACACTTGTCTTGTTCTTATTGGCTCGTGTATGGTGGTTATTTATTTGTTCATTGGTTTTTGTGTTGGACCAATGGGGAAGATCCATGTGGGCCAATCAGTGCTACCACATGGCCTCCTCTTATTTAGAAAAATTTGGTTTATAACTAGATCGGGGTTCCATGGGATTCAAACAATAGACCTCTGGAGTGGCAGCATAGTGCTCCACCACCGCGCCACAAGTGTTTCTTAATAAATATGGTGGATGGGTGTTATTAAAAGTTTAATGGTAGCACATATGGGGGAAGGGGCCAGGCTAAGCCCTAGCCCCTAGCCACCCTAGTGCCCATGGGACTGTAGGCGGAGGGGCTAAGGGGCTAGGCCTTAGCCTGATGCATGACCACAACACCCCACAAACAACATAGTCAGAGCCCAATGAAAAGAATCGTGGCAATAAAGTTTAAGGGGCTAGCCTCAGGGTCACATGGCACCCCATAACATTGGGTGCGCAGAAAAGAGGAGGGAGTGAGACCCCAAGGCACATGAAAACCACATGATTGTAGGCACGAAGGAGATAAGGGGGCTAGCTCTAGTTCACTAAGATCCAATGCGATGGGAGTGCAGCCTTATCAGAGGCACTTAAACAGTTGGTGGAGTTAGGCCCTTGAATCTCGGCCCTTAATGTGGTCGTATGTGCTAACATGACCAAGTTTTTTGGAACTGGGGGCTTAATGTGAGGATTAATGGTCCTACAATTTCACCCATCAAGCAGGATTGTAGGCCAAGTTTTCATGCCGGTTCTGGGCTTGGGGCACTCAAGCTAGATTTGGATCGAATTATAGGATGACTAGCCATATAATTCAGGAAAAACTTGTAACAGGCATAACTTACTCAATTTTTGGCCAAATGAGGCGCATAAAGAACACAAATGGGGGTTTTCGACAGTGCTAAATCCATTGAAGACATTATTTTTGTTGTTTGAATAATGTAAATCATGTAAACTCACTTATGATCACTTAATGAAAGAGGCTCTACATTGGAAGCTGGACCAGGAGATGTAGCCCAGGAAAGGGGTGAAGTCTTTTATCATGTTCTATGTTATGTGTTTCAGATATACTTATTTTGTCTCTATTTGTATGTAAATATTCTTTAAGTTCACTTGTTTTACGTGTTTAGTAAATTGATCCTCTACCCAAAACACATAATTTTCACTTGCAAATTGCTAAACCTCTTCAAGTTTACATATTCAGATCAAGGATAATGCAAGAGGTGTAACAAAGAGCTATGGCCAATATTTTTGTTTGTTTGTAAAAAATTAAATGATTAGAGCTAAAATAAATGTTCAAAAATGAAAGATTTAATGATTAGAGACCAATTTAACCAATGTAAAATTTTCCACAAAAGGAAAAACATTGTAATATACTTTTATTGTAAATATAAAAAAATATTAATATATTTAAATTCATTCTTGGGGGTATTTTTAATGTATTTTTGTCCTAGATTTCATTCTTGGGGGTATTTTTAATGTATTTTCACTATATTATCATGCTACTAATGGTTATGTATGGATTTTTTGGTTCTCTATTGGAAAAGAACATGAAGTTTCTATCACATTTCATTATGACTTGAGGTATACTTTTCAAAATAACATTTGGGTTAGGATTCACATCAATATTTCCACTACATTTTTTATCTTTCCCATATCGTTTCAATGTGCCTTAGGTCTCACCCTATTAGGTTGCAACATTAACCATGCCTTTTTGCACATCGTGATTTGTTTGGTAAAACCTACCCTTCATGGGTTCCCTAGATTAGCACTCAATTTATGCCTCGGTGCCCATGCTACATTCATTTGTAGGTCTAGTGGTCCTCTTTAGAGCCCACCATGATATCAAAAGTGAGCCTCATGCCTCTCTTTGTATTTTATTTCTAGCCATCTATAACCCTTACAGGGGGATCCCCACTCTTTTTATTTTTAATTTTTGGTCACCTATGCCTATGATATTCAATGTCTTGATACATTTTATCATAACATTGCTTGCCTTCATCACACTTCCCACCTTTGTAGCCATGCTCAATCTCTTTCCTTCACATTAACCTTACCTCCATCTTGCAACCTCTCTCACCCTTTTAGAGAGATCATTGCGATGAGTATATTTCCATATCCATACACTTTGCCATTTTCTCTTGCTTTTCTTAGGTAAATTTTGTTAGCATCAGAACTAAATCCATACAATGATATCACTTGTCTATCTGGAATTATCTTTATTTTGGTCTTATTTTCACACTCATTAAACAATGAAAATCCCAAGCTTCTTTTGCACTTTTTTCATGCTCATAATATCACTTGAAGATGTCAAATTCTTTCCATTCTTTCCTACTTGTTAGTCAAGAGTAAAGTCAGCGAGCAAGCTCTTCCCTATTCTCATGTTCGTTAAACCATAAGAAAGACATGAGTGTACTTTTATTTCTTTTTCGACCTCACTATGAAAGTCATGAAAAAGACATTGATTTGAGTATTCTTTTAACTATTTTTCATTCTCATCAAGACTAAATTAAAAAGACACTATCAAAGTCACTTGTATTCTCTTTCACGGGCATTAAAATTTGAAAGGGATCATCTATACAAAAAGGTAAAAGGGTGGAAGAGCCTATTTCTCTTCATTTTATCATGGTTGTTGTGACTCCCTTGAAAATGGAACTTGTTTGAGTCATACTCTTACATTTTGTCTTTTCCTGGATTTAGAACCACATCATTAGCATAGTCGCTCTATTATTGAGTCAATATCTCACCATATTGGTTACCCTTCCAGGTTTGGGTGTGACAAAGGACCCTTCCAAGACCTTTTTCTTTCATGATGTGTTAAATTGCATTTTTAAAAGAACATAAGTGAATGCATCTGCATGCTGTAAAGAAGAGGAACATGTCAATCATCAACACATGAAAACATAAGTCGTTGATAACGGAGTTCGTCCAGGAGGGACTACATCTCCGGGTACTAGTGTTAAGATGGTGTAGGCCGCTGCATTAAGTGTTGTCAATAGTGATGATGTACATAAGAAATGATATCGCAATCATATAAGGAAAATGCCCTCACGGAGGAGTGGCTCCAAGAGATGTTCCGCTACAGGAACTCTCAGTCAAAAGGACTCCTATCAGTATCACATAAACTCATGCATGATGAGCATTCCACCAACATGGCATAAAGGGGATCTCAATGCAAAACATGCATGACGACAACATGAGCATCCCATCAACATCCAACAAAGGGATCTCAAAACAGAACATGGAGAATCATGACAACAAGTACATCACATAGACGATTCTGTGTCACATCAAGCAGGAATCATGAAAACAAGTAATAAACAAGATCCCTCATCAACATCCAATAGGGATCTGTGTAGCAAAATGCATAGAAAAATAAGTACATGAATAAACTCCATATACCTCACATCCAAGGGTCATTTGAAGAAGCAGATGTCAAACTGCTAAAGCTGTTCGGACCATTGATCTCACGACATCAATCGCATGGAAATGATTGCTCACACATAAATGCTAGCACTTGCACTCCACTTAGAAAAGTGGCCGAAAAATGAAATGATAAAATGAAAAATATTAACGCACCACTAGATTTGTGGCATCGAATAGTGCAAAATCGACTATCAAATTTCTGAATTCTGAGAAATTGAGAATCTGGGGCTCAAGGAATCTTTTAGATTCCCCCTAGATTCCTCAAAGATTTTGCTCCATGGGTGGATTGGAAATCTGCAACTCAAAATTTGAAATTGACCTCGCCATTACAATCCCTGTGGATAACCATGAAAAACAACTATAAACTTGACTATATTCCGACATGGAGAAAAACTACATCCTCAGGAAAATTTCAAGGATCATGGTTCCACTCCTTGTGTTTGCAATAGTCATGGTTCCACGTGCATACTGAAAAATGGCCGAAAAATGCAGAACTCTGAAGGAGAAACATACAATGCCATTGCGTTCATGGGGTCGAGAAGTGTTGAAACCATGTAAAATTTGTCAAAATCTGATAAAGTGAAAATTTGGCCCTCTTGCAAAATGTTACCTCAAATTGTGTGCACTGCCTCCTCCACCTCGAAATTCATGCTCGCTCTTGGTTCCTCAATATGCCCGAGCACACTAAAAAACTAAATTTAAATATAATTTCACAGGTGGATTTCTCAAAAAGGTGGTTTGGTGTAATGGTTAAGATCTGGTTTAGTAGGGAGGAGATCGGGTGGTGAAACCCCGCCTCCTCCCTTTTTTTACACAAACCAAATGATTTTTTTTTTAAAGTTTGGGTTCCAGTTGGGCCGGGCTCGCCTTGGGCGGCCCGCCCACTGTACCCACCGGTCGGTCACACTTAATATTTTTGTCGTGGGTTGTTATATGTGTGAGGTGGAGCGTGGTTCGGTCCATGCCCCAAGCGCTAACCCACCACAAATATTAATGTTTGTTGAAGTTTCAGGTGGAGAGTTCCATGGGGGGGAGGGAGGGGGGAGGCACAGAGGCCCGCCCCTCCACCAATATTTTAATACATGAGTGGAGTTGAGTTAGGGTGGCGAGGTTGGTGGCCCGCCACCCATTTTTTTTATATATATAAAACAAAGTGCGCATTTTTGGAAATTCGGTTTTGGACCAAAGGAGTCATTTTAACAAGGAAACAATTTTTCCTAGAATCTGGCCGGAGTTGGCCGGATTCCATCGACCAGAAAAGTGCAAATTGTGTCCTCATGAAAACCTGCCCAGTCATCAAAAGTCAACCCAACTTTAACTACCTCTATCTCCTTCATTCAGACTCGGATTGACGAACCATTTGCACCACCATGATCAGGACGATGAGATCTATGCTCTGGTCCTAGTTCGAGCATAATCCAAACACTTTGATTTTTGAGATTTAAGAAGTCCTCTTTGTCCTGTGTGTGTCTCTGGAGCCACTTGGATCAATCCTCCACACTGAGGAGCTTTTGGTCCTCCAAAAGCATGAAAAAAAATCTGCAACTTTTTTGTACCTTGTTAGCATCACTAGCATCCTGAAAGGCCTCGCTCCCATCTCCTTCACCTTTGTTCTTCAGAGCCTTAAGTGATGAGCCAACACTTGCTACCTCTGCAACCTGTAGTACATTGTTTCTAAAATTACATGCTTGACTTTCATGACTAAAAAATGACCCAAGTGTCCCACACTTGCCATGAGTTTATAACTCATACTCGGTGGTCAAGTTTACATCAAGATGGACGCAATACCCCAGCTATGAAAACAAGGCCAGCGTATCATTGTTGCTTGAACAAGTGATGGAAAACACATCATCACTGCAACACATGATTGACAAAATAAGGACAAACAATATTGTTTCTTTGACACGTGATGGAAAACACAACATCACTCTCACAATTTATCATGCAACACAAAATAAGACCAGACATCATTGTTGTTGAACAGGTGATGGAAAACACATCATCACTTTTACATTTTAAAATGAAACAAATGATTTACAAAAGCACGACCATGAAATTCTAACATATCTAGAAACCATTTTTCACTTATCAAGGTGAATGGGTCACCTCCTTGTGGCGCATTCGATGGTTGAACAACTGCTTCACCTGGTTCATGCACCGACACTTTGTATTTAAGGCGCTGCTCTGGATGGAGCCTCCAACAAGTGGCTCTTTGATGGCCACTTTTGTCACAATGACTGCAATACATTTTCTTCCTCCAAATCTGCTTAACATGTTCTTTTACCTACTGTTTAGAGGGTCTTTCACGCCTCACCCTTTTGTGTGTTGCCATTCTTTTCCAACACTTTGAAAATGTATGGTTATGTAGTCCACAAAAGGTACATGTTTTTCGATGCCATGTTTTACGTTCATCATTAACAACATGATTATAATTGAAATGAACATTTGAATGTCAAGACTGATTATACCTTTCCTTGACGTCCTTGGTGTAATTATGGCGATGAGAGGTTGCCTCAGCTCATTTCCTGCAATGGAAATTGTCATGGGATGATGGGGATGTGTTCCCATCATTCTCTTTCCTAGACAATTTTGACGATGTCTCGGAAGAATCTGACACCTTCGAGCATTCTCCTTTGGTGTATCTCGAGCCTGCAAATTGAGATCTTTGCACAACCTCCAATGGTTGAGTTATGCCTTGTCATTAATGCCAAGTTTTTCTTCCTCATCATGCCTTGTCCTTGTAAGGGGTCTCATGTTTGTCCCTGTAATTGGGATCTCCAAATCTCCAATAGAAATCATACTATGTGACGATGAAACTTAAAGGAAATCAACATCTTTTACCTCCTCTGTCGATTTGGAAAGAACTGATGATGGCTTCTCATCATCTGTTGTTGGCGGTTCGCTAACTCTTGTGGCACATTCCCCAACTTCCTTTTTGACATACCCAAGTCCTGCCTAACGGGGTAATTCCTCTACTTTGATGGGATTGACAATGCCTTGGCCATTAACGCCCAAGCCTTTTCCTTCATACCCCATTCTCTTCAACAATTTGGAGCCAATTCCTATGGTATGATTTTCAAAAACAATGAAATCATCATCAGGACACATACATGAATTCAAAGAACTACTTTTTACCTCACATGGATCACGCTACAACTTTTCCAAGGCCTTGTCCTTTGCGCGTAGCTATTGTAGAAAACTCTGTTTTTCCTCTTTCTCTTCATGTAGAAGCATCTTCAATTCAACGTTATCTGTTTGAAGACTTTGGTTGTTGTGCTTCAGTTCTTCCAGGGCCTCTTTCGTGGCTTGCAACTGAAGCTGCAATCGCTCCTTTTCCCTCTGTCCCTTTTTGTAGAGTCTCATACATTATTTCCACTCTTTTGGAAATTTTGAGCATGGTCTCATACATCGCTTTTTCATCCTTTATCGCTACACGTTCCATTGTTCATGCTTTCAATTCACATCAACACAAAGACCGCTCCGATACCACTTGATCGAGGTCCGGGTGTGACAAAGGACCCTTCCAAGACCTTTTACTTTCGTGATGTGTTAAATTTCATTTTTAAAAGAACATAATTTAATACATCTGCATGTCGTAAAGAAGAGGAACATGTCAATCATCAACACATGAAAACATAAGCCATTGATAACAGAGTTTGTCCAGGAGGGACTACGTCTCCGAGCCTCGGTGTCAAGATGGTGTAGGCCACTACATTAAGTGATGTCAATAGTGATGATGTATATAAGAGATGGTGTTGTGATCATACAAGGAAAATACCCTCACACAGGAGTGGCGCCAAGAGAAGCTCCGCTATAGGAACTCTTAGTCAAAAGGACTCCTATCAGTATGACATAAACTCATGCATGATGAGCATCCCACTAACATGGCATAAAGGGGATCTCAATGCAAAACATGCATGATGAAAACATGAGTATCCCATCAACATACAACAAATAGATCAAAACATAACATGGCGAATCATGACAACAAGTACATGACATAGACGATTCTGTGTCACATCAAGCAGAAATCATGAAAACAAGTAATAAACAAGATCCCTCATCAACAACAACAGGGATCTGTGCAGCATGATGCATAGCAAAAGAAGTACATGAATAAACTATGTATACCTCACAACCAAGGGCCATCTGAAGAAGTGAATGTCAAACTGTTGAAGCTGTGCAGACCATTGATCTCACGACATCAATTGCATGGAAATGATTGCTCCCACATTAATGCTAACACTTGCACTCCACTTAGAAAAGTGGCCGAAAAATGAAATAAGCAAATGAAAATCTGAACGCACCATCAGATTTTTGGCATCGAATAGTGCAAAATTGACTATCAAATTTCTGAATATTGAGAAATTGAGAATCTGGGTCTCAAGGAATCTTTTAGATTCCCACTAGATTCCTCAAAGATTTCACTCCATGGGTGGACTGGAAATATGCAACTTGAAAGGCAAATTTGACCTTTCCATTGTGATCCCTATGGAAAACCATGAAAAATGATTGTAAACTTGACTATATTCCGACATGGAGAAAAATTAACTCCTTGGGAAAATTTCAAGGATCATGGTTATGCTCCCTATTTTTGTCGCAGTCATGGTTCCACCTGCATAATGAAAAATGGTCAAAAAATGTAGAAATATGATGGAGAAATGGACAGCTCCATTGCGTTCGTCGTGTCGAGAAGTGTTGAAACCATATAAAATTTGTCAAAATTTGACAAAGTGAAAATTTGGCCCCCTGCAAAATGTTGCCTCAAACTACGTGCACTGCATCCTCCACCTCGAAATGCGTGCCTTCTCTTGGTTCTTCCATCTGCCTGGGCGCATTGACAAACTATGTTTCAATATAATTTCGTGGGCGGATTTCTCAATAAGGTGGTTTGGTGTAATGGTTGAGATCCGGTTTAGTAGGGAGGAGATCGGATGGTCAAACCTCGCCTCCTCCCTTTTTTACACAAACCAAACAATTTTTTTTTTTTGGGTTTCGGTTGGGCTGGGCCCACCTTGGGTGGCCCGTCCACTGTACCCACCTCCTGCCGGCCGGTCACACTTAATATTTTTGTTGTGGGTTGTTATATGTGTGAGGTGGAGTGTGGTTGGGTCCGTGCCCCAAGGGCCGGCACACCACGAGTATTAATGTTTGTTGCAGTTTTAGGTGGAGAGTTTCATGGGAGGGGCAGGTGACTGGATTCTGTGTGCTAGAAAAGTGCAAATTGTGTCCTCATTAAACCTACCCAGTCATCAAAATTTAACCCAACTTTGATTGCCTCTATCTCCTTCATCCAGACTCGGATTGACGAACTGTTCACATTGTCGTGATCAGGATGACAAGATCGACGCTCTGGTCCTAGTTTGAGAATAATCTAAACACTTTGATTTTTGAGCTTTCCCAAGTCCTCTTTGGCCTGTGTGTGTCTCTAGAGCCACCTAGATCAATCCCCCCCATTGAGGAGCTTTTGGTCCTCCAAAAGCATGAAAAACAATCTGCAACTTTTATGTACCTTGTCGGCATCACTAGCGTCCTGAAGGGCCTCGCTCTCATCTCCTTCACCTTTTTTCTTCGGAGCCTTAAGCAATGAGCCGACACCTGCTACTTCTGCAACCTGTAGTACATTGTTTCACATGCTTGACTTTCATGACCAACAAATGACCCAAGCGTCCCACACTTGCCACGATTCTATAACACATACTCGATGGTCAAGTTACATCAAGATGGACGCAATACCCCAGCTATGAAAACAAGGCCAACGTATCATTGTTGCTTGAAAGAGTGGTGGAAAACACATCATCACTACAACACATGATTGACAATATAAGGCCAAACACTATTGTTTCTTTGACACGTGATGGAAAACACAACATCACTCTCACAATTTATCATGCAACATAAAATAAAACTAGACATCATTGTTATTGAACAAGTGATGGAAAACACATCATCACTTTTACATTTTAAAATGCAACCAATGATTTACAAAAGCACGACCATGAAACACTAACATATTTAGAAACTATTTTTCACTTATCAAGGTGAATGGGTTGCCTCCTTGTGGCGCATTCGATGGTTGAACAACTTCTTCACCTGGTTCATGCACCGACACTTTGTCTTTAAGGCGCTACTCTGGATGGAGCTTCCAACAAGTGGCTCTTTGATGGCCACTTCTGTCGCAATGACTGCAATAGGTTTTCTTCCTCCAGATCTTGTTAACATGTTCTTTTACCTGTTGTTTATAGGGTATTCCACGCCTCATCCTTTTGTGTGCTGCCATTCTTTCCAACACTTAGAAAATGTATGATTATGCAATCCACAAAACGTACGTGTTTTTTGATTCCATGTTTTACGTTCATCATTAAAAACATGATAAAAATAGAAATGAACATTCGAATGTCGAGACTGATTATACCTTTCCTTGCTATCCCTGGTGTAAGTATGGCGATGAGAGCTTGCCTCAGTTCTTTCCCTACAATGGAAACTGCCATAGGATGATGGGGATGTGTTCCCATCATTCTCTTTCCTCGATGATTTCGACACTGTCTCGGAAGAATCTGACACCTTCGAGTATTCTCCTTTTGTGTATCTCGAGCCTGCAAATTGAAGTCTCTGTAGAACCTCCAATGGTTGAGTTATGCCTTGGTTACTAACGCCAAGTATGTCTTCCTCCCCGTGCCTTTTCCTTGTAAGGAGCCTGATGTTTGTCCTTGTAATTGGGATCTCCAAATCTCCATCATAAATCATACTATGTGACGATGAAATTGAAAGGAAATCAACATCCTTCACCTCCTTTGTCGATTTGGAGAGAACTAATGATGGCTTCTCATCATCTGTTGTTGGTGGTTCGATAACTGTCGTGCCGCATTCCACAACTTCCTTTTTGACATACCCAATTCTTTCCTGATGGGGTAATTCCTCTACTTTGATGGCATTGACAATTCCTTGGCCATTAACACCCAAGCCTTTTCCTTCATACCCCATTCTCTTCAACAATTTGGAGCCAATTCCTATGGTATGATTTTCAAAAATAGCGAAATCATTATCAGGACACATACATGAATTCAAAGTACTTATTACCTCACATGGGTCAAGCTGCAACTTTTCCAAAGCCTCATCCTTTGCTCGCAGTTGTTGTAGCAAACTCTGTTTTTCGTCTTTCTCTTCATGTAGAAACATCTTCAATTCAACGTTATCTATTTGAAGGCTTTGGTTGTTGTGCTTCAGTTCTTCTAGGGCCTCTTCCATGGCTTGCAACTGAAGCTGCAATCGCTCCTTTTCCTCTGTCTCTTTTTGTAGAGTCTCATACATTATTTCCACTCTTTTGGTAATTTTGAGCATGGCCTTGTACATTGCTTTTTCATCCTCTGTCGCTACACGTTCCATTGTTCACACTTGCAATTCACATCAACGCAAAGACCACTCTGATACCACTTAATCCAGGTCTGGGTGTGACAAAGGACCCTTCCAAGACCTTTTACTTTCGTGATGTGTTAAATTTCATTTTTAAAAGAATATAAGTTAATACATTTGCATGTTGTAAATAAGAGGATCATGTCAATCATCAACACATGAAAACATAAGCCGTTGATAATGGAGTTCATCCAGGAGGGACTATGTCTCCAGGCCCTAGTGTTAAGATGGTGTAGGCTGCTGCATTAAGTTTTGTCAATAGTGATGATGTACATAAGAGATGATGTCACGATCATACAAGGAAAATGCACTCACGCAGGAGTGGCTCCAAGAGATCTTCCGCTACAGGAAATCTTAGTCAAAAGGACTCCTATCAGTATGACATAAACTCATGCATGATGAGCATCTCGCCAACATGGCATAAAGGGGTTCTCAATGCAAAACATGCATGACGAAAACATTAGTATCCCATCAACATGCAACAAAGGGATCTCAAAACATAACATGGCGAATCATGACAACAAGTACATCACATAGACAATTATGTGTCACATCAAGCAGGAATCATGAAAACAAGTAATAAACAAGATCCCTCATCAACATCCAACAAGGATTTGTGCAACAGGATGCATAGAAAAAGAAGTACATGAATAAACTGCATGTACCTCACATCCAAGGATCGTCTGAAGAAGTGGATGTCAAATTGCTGAAGCTGTTCGGACCATTGATCTCACGGCATCAATCGCATGGAAATGAATACTCACACATGAATACTAACACCTGCACTCCACTTAGAAAAGTGGCCGAAAAATGAAATGAGAAAATCAAAAATATGAATGCACCATCATATTTTTGGCGTCGAATAGTGAAAAATCGACTGTCAAATTTCTGAATTCTGAGAAATTGAGAATCTGGGGCTCAAGGAATCTTTTAGATTCCCCCTAGATTCCTCAAAGATTTTGCTCCATGGGTGGACTGGAAATATGCAACTCGAAATGCGAATCTAACCTCACCATTGTGATCCCTGTAGAAAATCATGAAAAACGACTGTAAACTTGACTATATTCTGACATGGAGAAAAATTACCTCCTCGAGAAAATTCCAAGGATCATGGTTCTGCTCCTTGTTTTTGCAGCAGTCATGGTTCCACCTGCATACTGAAAAATGGCCGAAAAATTCAGAACTCTGACGGAGAAATAGACAACACCTTTGCATTCGTGGTGTTGAGAAGTGTTGAAGCCATATAAAATTTGTCAGAATCTGATGAAGTGAAAATTCAGCCCTCCTGCAAAATGTTGCCTCGAATTGTGTGCTTGCCTCCTCTGCCACTGACAAACTACGTTTAAATATAATTTCACAAGAAGATTTCTCAATAAGGTGGTTTGGTTATGTGTGAGGTGGAGCGTGGTTGGGTCCGTGCCCCAAGGTCCGTCCCACCACGAATATTAATGTTTGTTGCAGTTTCAGGTGGAGAAAAATTACCTCCTCGGGAAAATTCCAAGGATCATAGTTCCGCTCCCTATTTTTGCAGTAGTCAAGGTTCCACCTGCATACTGAAAAATGGCTGAAAATGCATAACTCTGATGGAGAAACAGACAATGCCATTGTGTTCGTGGCGTCGAGAAGTGCTGAAACCATATAAAATTTGTCAAAATCTAACAAAGTGAAAATTCGACCCTCCTACAAAATGATGCCTCGAATTGCGTGCACTGCCTCCTCCACCTCGAAACGTGTGCCCACTCCTGGTTCCTCCATCTGCCTAAGAACATTGAAAAACTGCGTTTAAATATAATTTCATGGGCAGATTTCTCAATAAGGTGGTTTGGTGTAATGGTTGAGATCTGGTTTAGTAGGGAGGAGGTCGGGTGGTCAAACCCCGCCTCCTCCCTTTTTTTACACAAACCAAACGATTTTTTTCTTAAGTTGGGGTTTTGGTTGGGTCGATCCCACCTTGGGCGGCCCGCCCACCATACCCACCTCCCGCCAGTTGGTCACACTTAATACTTTTGTCATGGGTTGTTATATGTGTGAGGTGGAGCGTGGTTGGGTCTGTGCCCCAAGGGTTGGCCCACCACGAATATTAATGTTTGTTGTAGTTTCAGGTGGAGAGTTCTGTGGGAGGGGCTGGGGATCATGGCCCACCTCTCCACCAATATTTTAATACATGAGTGGAGTTGAGTTGGGGTGGCGAGGTTGGTGGCCTGCCAACGATTTTTTTAATTTTAATTTTTATATATAAAACAAATTGCACGTTTTTGGAAATTTGGTTTTGGATCAAAGGAGTCATTTTAACGAGGTAACAATTTTTCCCAGAATCTGGCCGGATTTCGTCCGCCAAAAAAGTGCATATTGTGTCCTCATTAAACTTGCGTAGTCATCAAAAGTTAACCAAACTTTGATTGCGTCTATCTCCTTCATCCGGACTCGGATTGACGAATCGTTCACACCGTTGTGATCAAGACGATGAGTTCTATGCTCTGGTCCTAGTTCGAGCATAATCCAAGCACTTTGATTTT
>APFE031355408.1:7396-20625 GCA_000404065.3 Pinus taeda | reverse complement strand
TTTTTTAAGATAAAGATTGCGCCTTTTGAATTTTACAGGGGTATGCACCTTCCCCTTTACATACAGAGCGTATAAGTATGCAGATACCTTGAACAAAAGGTGCGGGCCCGCAGGCAAAAGTAAGAGAAAGTGCGGAACCAGAGTTACATTGCTTTTTTTGAAGAGCTGAGGTTTAAGACTTGCTTAGGAAGCCGGTATAGATGATGATAATTCTACACCGACTGCAAATAACCAAGGTGACGATATTTTTGTGTAACAAGATGAACCCAACAATGTTAATAATCAAAACCCTGATTCATAAGCCTACAGTCAACTGTTAATGTCTACGGTCAACTGCCGAACTCTACGATCCACTGATGAAATATTCGATCTACTGTAAAATTAAAACCCTAGCTCCCAACCATACGCAGCGAGTGATGTGCATGCAGCTGGAACCCTTCAACCACACGAATGAGCTTCTGTGCCTACGTTTGCAACCTAAATTTACCTGAAGCATGTCTACATTTGGAAATCAAAACCCTAAACACATGTGCAAGCTTCAGACCTTGCAATTTCGGACATGTATGAAACAACCTCCGTGACCCAGCCTAAGACATGTGTGAGCCAAACCCAAAGAAAGAAGAATGATCATAATGATGATGTCCAAATGAGGGTCACTTGACTTGTATTTATATCCATCGATGGGTGTCCAATTTTTCTTTTGGGTCGACCTGTCCTTTTGTTCACACGTGGCCTTCAATTCAAAAATACACTTTCCCTTGTCCAAATTGTGCAATCCAATAGCCAAAATTGGGCCTCTCGAAAAGAGGAATTTAGTCCCATTATTAGAATTTGTCACTGAGCTATCAAATTAACACTCCCTCTCAGTTAGGGAGAAATTCAAATCCTGTCATCATATCATGCCCTATCTCAAGTATCTCGTCATCAAATATCGTCATTGTTCATCTCAGTTCATCTTTGCTTATTCTTGCTTATCTCTTCATTCTCTTTGCTTGTATGTTGAACACTCTTGAATCTAAAAGAAAAATAATTTGACTTTGGAGGCGAGCCCAAGCGACCACCCTCTATCCATCAAGGTGCCACTGCTACCACCCAGAATCACTGCCAGTGAGGAACCCAATGCTACCACAGAGGAAACATCAAAGAACATATCATCGGGGAGCCTTACTCAACTTGGAACCACATCAAGGGAGCACATCTCAACCCGAAATCCAATGACAATGAGGAATGTCCTATTGGACACTCTCACCTCATGTCCATGGGAGTGGGGAAATTCCTATTAGACACTCTCTCCCCATGTCATCGCGTCGAGAAATAGGCAAGATAAAAATTACCAAGAAAGTATTAAAAATTATAATTTTTAACAAGGTGAGATGTATAATGAAGTAAGTGTTTTGATGCTCATTATGGAATATGGATTGATGCCTATCTGCATTTATCAACGATTTAATTTATATGACTACCCTAGTTTTGTAAAATTTCATTTACCAACCTTTAAGGGTGTTAAATTTTATAAGGGAAATATTTCTCTTTGCTTTAGATAATTGCATTACTTCATTTGCATATTAAATTCACCCCACAACATCATATCATTATTCAAGTTTACATCATTATTCAACAACATATGCAATTATATAGAAAGAAGAATATCGTCATCAATGCAAAGGAACATAAAGGAACAATAGAAGAAAAACATTCACACATAGAGATACCAGGACTTGTCAGAGACTAGGGAAAAACCCACTACAAGGAAAACCCTTTCAAATTCTTCTTCTTATTAGATTCTCGTTACATGATTCAACAAAAGAGAGTACAATGATCCATATTGATCCAGGTCTGGGTGTGACAAAGGACCCTTCCAAGACTTGATGTGTTAAATTGCATTTTTTAAAAGAACATTAATGAATACATCTGCATGTGTAAAGAAGAGGAACATGGCAATCATCAACACATGAAAACATAAGCCGTTGATAACGGAGCTCGTCCAAGAGGGACTATGTCTCTGGGCCCCAATGTTAAGATGGTGTAGGCCACTACATTAAGTGTTGTCAATAGTGATGATGTACATGAGAGGTGATGTAGCGACCTGCAGCTCTGCCCGAAGTGCGACCGCGGAGGGCGCGTGGTTGAGGCTGAACAAAGTGCGACTGCGGTTAGTGTGCGAGCTTCCTTGAGTGTGCGATGTTGATATATGCGCATATTAGGAGGGCGAGCTACTTATATGTGTAGTGGCATGGAGTTAACCTTAGGGAAGCCGACCTACATTAGTAAGGGAGCCGACGTGATAGTTATGGCGTTTGAGATGAAGTGTGGGCGTTGGGCAGGTCAGATGGGCAAGCCAAGACCACGCCCTACACTTGGTATATATGGAAGTGCATTGGAGGCATTTCTACTATCGATCATTCATCGATCATCTTCTCTAGACGCAGTACTTGGACGTAGTGCGAAGGTAGGGGCGGAAGTACGAGTTGGAGGAGTCGTCGTGCAGGGCTGCACGACGGGTGACCTAGGCGGGCGCCTCTGTAGAGCTGCACGACGGGTGACCCGGGTGAGGGCGTTCATGCAGGGCTACATGACAGGCGACCCGGGCGGGCGTGCGGGTGACCGTGAGGGCGTCCGGGTAGACGTGCACGATGGGCGACCGGGTGAGCGCGCTCGTGCAAGCGTGCACAACGGGCGGCCCGAGTAGGGCATCTGTCGAATGAAGAGTTGGTCGACATGGTGAGGGCGTGCAGATGGGCAGCCGGGTGTGGGCACGTCGTGCATGACGATGCGACGGAGATGAAGGTTGGAACCGGAGGTCGTAGAGTTGGGCAGGCGGTACTATGTGCTATTTCACACGATTTGGGCGGTTGCCAAGGGTTGGCAAGTGGGACTGTGTGTGGGCAGGTGTACACGGTTTGGGTGTCTATGGACCAAACGAAGTGCGAACCGGGGAAGACGTGCGACAAGGCGAATGACGAGTTGGTGGGTCATGTGGTGACCATGCAGAGGTGCCGACGAGCTGGGCAACCGAGTTTGCCGAAGTTGGAAATTTGGCTAAGTATAAATTTGGGGTTCCCCAACGACTTAGCCTATACATTGTAAAAGTGAAGATTGTATAATATATTGATATCGGGCAGACTCATATTGCCAGGAGTTGCCCCTCCCTTTATACTGTTGTGCATTTCTCTTGTATAATGTTGTTGATAATGAATGTGTATGGGTGTTCATTAGTATAAAGGCAAATTAATAATACTTGGTAACGAAAATAAAACTAAGTATGGATTGTTAAGGCATAGTCTACAATCGTAAGTATTGGTGAAAAGAAAACGGTTGGTAGTGCCGCACCTCGCCTAGCACGGTTGGAAGACTACCGTAGGCTTGGGGGTGTGACAGTTGGTATCAAGCTTGTGAAGTGCGGAGGAGACTTGCGGACGAAGCTGATCCCACTGCACTATCGTGACAGTTGGTATCAGAGCAGGCTGATGACTGGGTTGATGATGAAGTGCTGATCCCACTGCACTATTGTGACAGTTGGTATCAGAGCTGATATCCGGGATGATGACAGTGGAAGCAGGTAATTGCAGGTGAAGGAAGCTAGTTTCACATACAAGTGGAACAAGGGCCGGTTCATGGCTGCAGGGAACTTGGTGAAGCTGGTGAATGGTGAAACATGTTTAGCAGGGGTGAAGCACTAGTGCTTGGGCCAGCCTGAATGACAAGGCATGGCAGGTTTGCAAGAATGCAAAGGGAATCTCTTGCTTACCATATACAGGTTGAAGCGGATAAAAGAGGAGAATCCCCAGATTCGAGAGAAGCTTGCAGTCTTGGAAAAGAATGTTGAAGACGAACTTCTTCAACTTGGATGGACAATACAGCAAGATGAAGTTGCAGATTGTATTGACAAGGAAGAGGAAGTTGTGATAGTTGAAGATGTTGCAGACATGATGATGATGGAGGATGAACTTGAGATTGATCAAGTTGGACTAGGATCGTGCAGTTTTTGGACATGTATGGATGAGGGTACTCTCATGGAGGAACCTCATGATGATGATGTAAGTACTATTGATACTTGTGTTTCACTTGAGCATTTGGTAGATGGACCGTATGCAGGGAAGGGAAAAGCTAGTTTGCCGATGCTAGGGAGCATCTTACCATTGGTGACTATGATGAGACCTTGTATGAAGAAGCAAGGATTGGCGACTGTTGCAGGACTTGTTGGGGTTGTTTGTGACCTTATGGTAGAAGGTACAAAGGCTCGTGACAAGGGAGGAACATGATGATTGTTGCGGAGGAATGGGTCATGCTTTAGCCACATGGTTAAGTGCCTGACATGACTCATGGACAGATTGAAGGGCACACACTTGGGTGGACTTCTCAGGGTCGAGACCAAGAGCAAGTCTTGGTGGAACCTTTAGTGGGGGAGCTATGATGGAGAAACTCATGTGATGATGATATGGTTGGGTGACCGAGTTCACTAGACCGAAGATTGCAGACTTGGGTGAGGATGACCGATTGTTGTGATGGGTCTACTTGGTTGGACTACATGGCAACTTAGTCATGGACATCAGGTTGGAGACATGGAGCATGGAAGTCTTATGCAAGGACATTGTGTGGGAGCACTTGTAGAGATGTCACTTATGGGCATCCAATGAGGAGTGCCGAGGCAGGGGTGTTGTGCAGATGGATTTGCTGATGTGACATGGAGATGTTTTACTTATGAGCCGATGGAGAGGTTGTGCACTCTTGTACAACAAGGCCATGGACTTGGATGGAGTTGTGAGCAGGCTATGGAGAATTTCTACTACATGGAGAGCTAAGGCATCTTACAGAGACCTTTGGGCCGAGACTTGTATGCTTGCTGAGATGTTGGTTGGAGATGTCTCATAGAGCTCATAATGACATGAGGTTGTTGTGACTTTTGGGGACTTCATATAGGGTGGACTTAGAGTATCTGATGCATTAAGGAGCCGAGGTCGGATACTTTGATGCAGGATGGGGTGCATACTTTCAAGTGCATGTATGGGAATGGCTTGAAAGAGTGACTTGATGTGGATGATCGACATGAGACACTTTGGAGTGATGGAGTTACGACGATGATGATGCCTTGGTGGCAATACTTGGGCATGGGTTGAGCCGAGACTCAACCACTTTTGACTCATGGGAGCTGATTAATCTACGATCATGGGCAGCACATGGATAGATGAGACAAGTGTATACTTGTTTCTATGGCAGACTTGAGGGATGACACATTACAGATATGATGGAGGTTGCTTCATGGGCCTGGATGTGGCACAACGAGAGTTGGAGTTTGATGAGATGGTCTCTTCATATTGAGGAGGCACACATATGGACGATGTTGGGATAGATGAGGCTCATTTTATGCAGCACATTGACACCAAACTTCATGGACAACATGTTGCAAATGAGATGAGGACTACTTCATGGACCTGAGCATGGCTTACACTTATATGGAGATGGATTCTTGATCGAGTTGAGGATGTGATGGGATGTTCAGAGAAACAACTGATGGTGGCATGAAGATGTACATTCTCATGGTTTGGACGTTAGGAGTGGATTAGCTACCCAACTAGTTCATACATGGGGGCATGCAGTGTGCGGAGATGTGTTAGAATTTGTTGGAGTATCATGGCAGAAGTTCACATGAGGACGACACATGATGAGGTTGACACGAGATGTTGCAGTGGGCATGTAGCTTGAGATGGAGGGGCCAACCTTCCACGATGGAGAGCACCATGTGGGGATTGTGACAGGGTGATTGATGATCATGGATTGAGATGATTTTCGATGTATGACATACCGATAGGTGTATACCTTGGTATGGTGATCTTGGTGATAGATGGTTGCCAGGATGGTATGTTGTCGAGGACGACAATGACTTCAGGTGGAGGAGGATGTAATGACCTGCCACTCCGCCCGAAGTACGACCATGGAGGGCGCGCGATTGAGGTTGAACAAAGTGCGACTGCGGTTAGTGTGCAAGCTTCCTTGGGTGTGCGATGTTGAGATATGCGCATATGAGGAGGGCAAGCTACTTATATGTGTAGTGGCATGGAGTTAACCTTAGGGAGGCCAACCTACATTAGTAAGGGAGCCGACGTGATAGTTAAGGCATTTGCGATGAAGTGTGGGCGTTGGGCAGGTCTGTTGGGCAAGCCAAGACCATGCCCTACACTTGGTATATATGGAAGTGTGTTGGAGGCATTTCTACTATCGATCATTCATCGATCGTCTTCTCTAGACGCAGTACTTGGACACAGTGCGAAGGCAGGGGTGGAAGTGTGAGATGGAGGAGTCGTCGTGCAGGGCTGCACGATGGGTGTCCCGGGCGTGCGCCCGTGTAGAGCTGCACGACGGGCGACCTGGGTGAGGGTGTTCTTGCAGGGCTACACAATGGGCGACCTGGGTGGGCGTGTGGGTGACCGTGAGGGCGTCCGGGTAGACGTGCATGATGGGCAGCCGGGTGAGGGCATCCGTGCAGGCGTGCACGATGGGCGGCCTGAGTAGGGCGTCCGGCGAATGAAGAGTTGGTCGACACGGTGAGGGCGTGCAGACGGGCAGCCGGGTGTGGGCACGCCATGCACGACAGTGCGGTGGAGACGAAGGTTGGAACCGGAGGTCGTAGAGTTGGGCAGGCGGTACTACGTGTTGTTTCACACGATTTGGGCAGTTGCCAAGGGTTGGCAAGTGGGACTGCGTGTGGGCAGGTGTACACAGTTTGGGCGTCTATGGACCAAACTAAGTGTGAACTGGGGAAGACGTGCGACAAGGTGAATGACGGGTTGGTGTGTCATGCGGCGACCGTGCGGAGGTGCCGACGAGCTGGGCAACCGAGTTTGCCGAAATCAGAAATTTGTCTAAGTATAAATTTGGGGTTCCCCAAGGACTTAGCCTATACTTTGTAAAAGTAAAGATTGTATAATATATTGATATTGGGCAGACTCATATTGCAGGGAGTTGCCCCTCCCTTTATACTATTGTGCATTTCTCTTGTATAATGCTGTTGATAATGAATGTGTATGGGTGTTCATTGGTATAAAGGCACATTAATAATACTTGGTAACGAAATAAAACTAGGTATGGATTGTTAAGGTGTAGTCTACAATCGTAAGTATTGGTGAAAATAAAACGGTTGGTAGTGTCGCACCTCACCTAGCACGTTTGGAAGACTACCGTAGGCCTGGGGGCATGACAGGTGATGTTGCTATCATATAAGGAAAATGCCCTCATGCAGGAGTGGCTCCAAGAGATGTTCTACTACAGGAACTCTCAGTAAAAAAGGACTCCTATCAGTATAATGCTGTTGATAATGAATGTGTATGGGTGTTCATTGGTATAAAGGCACATTAATAATAATTGGCAATGAAAATAAAACTAAGTATGGATTGTTAAGGCGTAGTCTACAATCATAAGTATTAGTGAAAAGAAAACGGTTGGTAGTGCCACACCTCGCCTAGCACGGTTGGAAGACTACCATAGGCCTGGGGGCGTGACAGGTGATGTCGTTATCATATAAGGAAAATGCTCTCATGCAGGAGTGGCTCCAAGATATTTTCTTCTACAGGAACTCTCAGTAAAAAAGGACTCCTATCAGTATGACATAAACTCATGCATGGTGATCATGAGCATCCTGCCAACATGGCATAACAGGGATTACAATGCAAACATACATGGCAACAACATGAGTATCCCATCAACATAAAACAAAGGGATCTCAAATAAAACATGATGAATCGTGACAAAAAGTACATCACACAAATGATTATGCATCACATCAAGTAGGAATCATTGAAATAAGTAAGAAACAAGATCCCACATCAAACCTCAAATAAGGATCTATGCAGCAAAATGCATAGCAAAAGAATTACATTACCACACTGCATATACCTCACATCTAGGGGCCATCGGAAGAAGGATGTCAAGCTGCTAAGCTGGTCAGACGTTGAATCTTGTAGTGTCGAATCTCATGGAAATGGATGCTCACACATGAATGCTGACACCTGCACTCCACTTACAAAAGTGGTCTAAAATTGAAAGGATCAAATGGAAAATCTGAATGCACCATCATATTTGTGGCGTTGAATAGTGTAAAATAGACTATCAATTTTTTGAATTCTGAGAAAGTGAGAATCTGGGGCTCAAGGAATCTTTTATATTCCCCCTAGATTCCCCAAAGATTCCCTCCTCCGAGTCGTCTACAACTCGGCTGCTCAGATCAGGAAATTGACTACACCATTGAGTTCATGTCTCTGAGAGGTGTAAGATCAACATAAATTTTGTCCAATTTGGACACTGCAAAAATTTCACCTTCTTGGAAATTTTGCTCAGTCATGGTTCCCCCTGCATAAAAATTAATTAAAAATTAACTCTGCATTGTTTTCCCTGTCCACTCCTGATTACTCCATCTACCTAGGTGCACTATGCAAATGAGGTTTATATCAATTCCCCGGCAAATTAGCGAAGGAAATCAGTTTGGCGGATTGGTTAGGATTCTGCATTAGGTGGAGGAGGTCGGGTGGTCAAACCTCGCCCCCTCCATGGTTTATCATTTTCTACTTTTAACATAAACTACATGTATTTAAATGGGGGTCGGTTCGCCTTGGGCGGCCCACCCCATGCCTCCCACACTTAAAAATGGCACATTAATTGTTTGGGGGGGCGTTGTGATTTGGTGGTACGTTCAACGTGGTTCATGGGGCTACTCGGTGGGGGCCAGCCCACGTGGGCCGAGCGGGTTCAATCCCACTAGCCCTGCATTAAATCATGGTACATTGATATGGTGTATAATGGGTAGGCATGGGGTGGTGGGGGTGGTGGCCCACCACCTCCTTTTTTTTATATATTTTTTTTAATTTTTAATAATAATAAGGTAATTTTGGAAATCTGGATTTTTGACCGAAGGAGTCATTTTAACGAGGCGAAAATTTCGCCCAGAATCTAACCGAAGTTGGCTTGATTTCGTCCACCAGAAAATGTCCAAATTGTGTCTCCATTAACCTGTCGAGTTAGCAAAAGTCAACCAAAACTTTGACTTCCTCTATCTTCCTCATTCGGACTCGGATTGACAAACCATTCACACCACCGCGATCAAAAAGACGTGATATTTAACATGAACCTGCTTCGATCATAATCCAAACATTTTGATTTTTGAGCTTTCATAAGCCCTCTTTGTCCTGTGTGTGTCTCTGGAGCCACCTAGATCAATTATCCCCACTAAGGAGCTTTTGGTCCTCCAAAAGCATGAAAAACAATCTGTAACTTTTTTATACCCTGTCTGCATCACAAGTGTCCTGAAAGGCCTTGCTTCCATCTCCTTCACCTTTGTTCTTTGGAGCCTTAAGTGATGAGCCGACACCTGCAACCTCTACAACCTATAGTACATTCTTTTGCAAATTACATGCCTTTTATGATCAACTAATGACCCCAAGCATCCCACACTTGCCAGGAATTTATAACACATACTTGGTGGTCAAGTTTACATCAAAATGGAAAAAATATCCCAACTACGAAAACATGGCCAACATATCATTGTTGCTCCAACAAGTGATGGAAAACACATCATCACTATAACACATGATTTACAACAATAAGGCCAAACGCTAATTTTGCTTTGACAAGTGATGGAAACATGACATCACTTTCACGGTTTATCATGCAACTCAAAATAAGACCAAACATCATTGTTGCTAAACAAGAGATGGAAAACACATCATCACTTTTACATTTTAAAATGCAACAAATGATTTACAAAAGCACGACCAATAAATGCTAACATATCTAGAAACCATTTTTCACTTATTAAGGTGAATGGGTTGCCTCACTGTGGTGGTTTTTCTTGTCGAACAACTGCTTCACCTGGTTCCTGCACTAACACTTTGTCTTTAAGGTGCTACTCTGGATGGAGCCTCCAACAAGTGGCTCTTTGATGGCCACTTCTGTCTCAATGACTACAATACATCTTATTTCTCCAGATTTGCTTAACATGATTCTTTCCCTGACGTTGAGAGGGTATTTCATGCCTCATCCTTTTGTGTGTTTCCATTCTTTTCCAACACCTAGAAGATGTATGGTTATGTAATCCAAAAAAGGTACATGTTTTTCAATTCCATGGTTCACGTTCTATTAGAAAATTATATATTACAGAGCAATGGAACACATAAAATATTGCAGAAATATAAACACAGAAAATGCATAAAACAAGAGATACACAGATATACATGGTTCACACAGTTTGGCTACATCCACCCCGAATAGCCAGTCCTTCCTTTTCGTTATCCAACAAAATGAAGAGACACAACCTACAACAGATCCATTGTAATATCCTCAGTTTTCTCTCACAGTCTCACCTCTCTGTTTCTCGCTCGGAGAATACACATCTATTACACAGTCTCAATACAATGCCCTCATACAAAGAGAGGGGTTGCCTTCTAGGGCAAAAAACCATAAACTAAGCATAAATTCTATCGTCAGATCATCTGCCTAATGAACAACCCAGATTGACTAGAAATTACTATACTTTTACAAGGCAATTTTACATCTGTTTTTAGCTTCGGGGTTGTTGCCCCCAAAACCCCCGCTGGGGGACCGTTGGCCCCCGAACCCCCAAACCGGGGGGGATTAGCCCCCCCCAGACCCTCGCAGAGGGGACAAGTCCCCCTCATACCCCCCCCCGGCGTGGAGGCGTGTACAATCTTCCGGGGGTATACATCTGGATGAAACAAAGACCTCTAAATAATCATGCTCCACATCCAACACGTTCATCTCTAACGACATGATTATAATCGAAATGAACATTCGAATGTCAAGAGTGGTTATACCTTTCCTTGCCATCTCTGGTGTAAGTATGGTGATGAGAGTTGGCCTCAGCTCTTTCCTTGCAATGGAAACTGCCATGGGATGATGGGGATATGTTCCCATCATTCTCTTTTCTCAAAGATTTTGATGATGTCTCGAAAGCATATGACACCTTCGAGCATTCTCCTTTGGTGTATCTCAAGCCTGCAAATTGAGGTCTCTGCACAACCTCTAATGGTTGAGTTATGCCTTGGTTATTAACACCAAGTTTTCCTTCCTCCTCGCACCTCATCCTTGTAAGGAGCCTTATGTTTTTCCCTGTAATTGGGATCTCCAAATCTCCAACAGAAATCATATTATCTGAAGACGAAACCGAAAGGAAATCAACATATTTTACCTCCTCTTTCGATTTGGAAAGAACTGATGAGGGTTGCTCATCATCTGTTGTTGGTTTGCTAGCTGTCTCGATGTATTCCCCAACTTCCTTTCTAACATACTCAAGTCCTACCTGACGAGGTAATTCTTTGACTTTGATGGGGTTAACAATGCCTTGGCCATTAATGCCTAAGCCTTTTCCTTCATACCCCATTTTCTTCAACAATTTGGAGCCAATTCATATGGTATGATTTTCAAAAACAATGAAATCATCATCAGGAAACATACATGAAGATGGAGAACTACTTTTTACCTCGCATGGGTCATGCTGCAACTGTTCCAAGGCCTCGTCCTTAGCTTGTAGTTTTTGTAGAAAACTATGTTTTTCCTCTTTCTCTTCATGTAGAAGAGTCTTCAATTCATCTTTCTCTATTTGAAGATTATCTTTGTTGTGCTTTAGTTCTTCCAAGTCCTCTTTCGTGGCTCGCAACTGAATTTGCAATCACTCAGTTTCTTTTGTCTCTTTCTGTAGAGTTTCATACATTATTTCCACCTTTTCGGAAATTTTGAGCATGGTCCCCTACATCGCCTTTTCATCCTCTGTCGCTGCACATTCCATTGTTCATGCTGCAATTCACATCAACGCAAAGACCGCTCTGATACCACTTGATCCAGGTCCGGGTGTGACAAAGGACCCTTCCAAGACCTTTTACTTTCATGACGTGTTAAATTGCATTTTTTAAAAGAACATTAATGAATACATCTGCATGTTGTAAAGAGAGGAACATGACAATCATCAGTACACGAAAACATAAGTCGTTGATAATGGAATTCATCCAGGAGGGACTACATCTCCAGTCCCCAGTGTCAAGATGGTGTAGGCTGCTACAATAAGTATTGTCAATAGTGATGATGTACATAAGAGGTGATGTCACTATCATACAAGGAAAATTCCCTCACACAGGAGTGGCTTCAAGAGATGTTCCGCTACAGGAACTCTCAATCAAAAAGGACTCTGATCAGTGTGACGTAAACTCATGCATGATGATCATGAGCATCCCACCAACATGGCATAAAAGGGATCTCAATGCAAACATACATGGCGACAACATGAGTATCCCATAAACATACAACAAAGGGATCTCATATAAAACATGACGAATCATGACAACAAGTACATCACACAAATGATTCCACTTCACATCAAGCAAGAATCATGTAAATAAGTAAGAAATAAGATCCCACATCAAACCATGGGCTGTAAGGGTGAAAATAATGTCACCAGTAGGGGAAATCATGGCTCTTTGGGTAGGGACATAACATGCTTGACATCTTCTGGTAAATTCTTGGGCTTGGAATGTCAAGGGGGAAATATAATGGGGGAGGTTGGACTCCTAGAGCCCAATTTTATCGATTTTGTCTATGTGCTTATCCTCTATGGAGCAATTCAATTCCAAAAAATCGCAATCATACTGAGTTTCATTTATCTTGTAATCCCTATCAGCTAAAGGTATATGATATAAATCTATAGAAGGGGGAATTAAAATATTAATGGAATTATCTTGAGTCTTATTCTTAGGAGGCATTACTGTAAAAATATGTGAATAGGATGAATTTGCAGAGGAGGCTTACCGAGGACAGCAAAATAGTGGACTGTCAGGTGAAAATGGAAGGTAATGTCAATTTCTGTCGTAATCTGACTGCAAAATTTCTCTGATAGAGATCATTGTGGGAAAATGTGAATAACAGAAAAATGACAGGAGTGAAAAGGGGTGAGAATGACAGGCTAAGAAGATTTTAAACATTGAGAATAGTCATGTTAAGAATGGCATGGGACCGTTAGTGTTAACGGTTACCCGGGAGAAAATCGAGTTAAATGGAGAATAGTCATTTCGGCCGGGAACACATTTAATTGGTTCAACGGTCATGCCATGTGGCAGGCAGAGAGTGGTGGAGGACAGGTGGTGGGGTGTAGAAGGATGGATGAGGGAAAGTGGTTTCCAGAGGGGGTAGCAGGCAATTAACAGTTTTAGTTTTTTTTTTTTTTGGGGGGGGGG
>APFE031355403.1:4157-17760 GCA_000404065.3 Pinus taeda | reverse complement strand
TTGGGCTTACAGAGCGTACAAGTACGCAGGTACAGTGTGTTTGGAGTGCGTACACGCAGGCAAGGTAGAGAGAACCTGCGTACCCAGAGATAAACATGTTTTTAAGTGACTTTCTCTCTTTTTGAAGTTTGACATGAAGAGCAGAGGTATGAGGCTTGACAAGGAGGACAATATGACTATTGATGGAGCCATATTAACTGCAGATAGTCATGGTGACAAATTTCAGTGTAACACCTTTCCCCATGACCAAGCGCTTCGGGCATTTCCTTCGCTGAGGGGGACACCCTACGATACATGATTAATGCTTTAGCGCTAATCACCTATCAAAAACTGCCTCTGTTTTTGGATTTGACCTCTCGTTTGTCAATTTGTGCTAGTGTGTGGTCACCATGGGCTGATGGTCTGCACGATTTGATCGAGGGTCCTCGTTGTTCCGTGCTGACCACAAATTTCCATTTTTCAGAGATCATTTTTGATAAACTCGACATCCATAGCACTTTGAAACTTTAGTATGAGTTTTATATAGTTTTGGAACAGTAAGAGTGTTTGAGGATGCAATTTGGATCAATGGTCAATTTGCAATCATGCTTTCATTAGGTCATAGGGCATGTTTTCATTAGGGTTTTCATTAGGTCTCAGGGTTTCATTTCGAAGGTCAAGAGCCTGATTTGAAAATGAAAATAAAGGTTAGCAAGGGTATGGGGATGATAAATAATTCAAGAATAATGGCTTGTAGGTCATAATCACTATATATTTATCTTTTAACCTAATGTAATTTTCACCTCAAAAACAAGTTTTTGAGGTGAAAACAGAGTATTTTTTAGTTAATTTGTATTTATAATGTAATTTTAAGTCACTATATGTAATAAATCATCCAAACTGCAGTAGAGCATATCTCCTTGTTGCAAGACAAAGAAACACTGCAAAAATCAGTTCAAGTTGATTATTATCCACTTGAAAATACACAAAGAAGCAAAAGGCATTAAAAATAGAGTTTTGAAGAAGGTCAAGAAACATTAGAAAGTGGGGTTTTCAAGAGAAAAATCAAAATCTACTCCTATTTAAGCTCTTACATTTCATTTTCAAGTTCATTATTCTCATTTGAGAAGCAAGGAGCCAAAAAGTGAGAAGAAGAGGAAAGCTTGAGCGAATGTTAGGCGAAGAAGGGTTGGCACTGCGCATTGGCAGAGTGGCACTGTGCTTTCAGGCAAGCAGGGTTTGCGCTACGCATTGAGAACTTGGCACTATGCGTTGAGGGTCGGCGATGCGCATCTAGAAAAATTCGCAGTGTTAATTTACACTGAGCTACGCTTCTAGGGTGGCATTGTGCGTCTATGTAGTGGTGCTGCACATTTAGCAGAAGGGCCCAAAAGCTCTCAAAACTTCAACAAATCCTCAACTTTTCCCTCTCTTACCTACATGCAAGTAAGTGGTCCTTCATACTACATTGATTGGTTTGTAATTTAACTTCTAAGCTAAATTTTCCATTGGAAAATTTATGCCTAAAAACCCTAAACCCTAAAATGTCCCTTTTATGCCTAAAACCCTAAACCCTCATTGTTTCTCCTATCGCCTATCACTACAACTCTAAACTCTTTCCCTATCCCTATTTCCCCATCCCCTTATCCCCTTATCCCTATTCCATAACATCCCTATCCCTTTTGATCCCTCTTCCCAAAGGGAAATTTATCAAATAAGACAAGCTCTCCCTTTCATTTTTGTCATTCCTAATCCCTCATTCATTTTCTAGCCCATAAGCTCATCTCCCATCCCCTCGCTCCTAAATTACTTTCACTCATTCCCTTCATACAACCTCAATTTCCAACATGGACAAAGAGGACCGAGACTATGAGGAGGAGGAAAACACATGCAATGACACCTCAGATAGAGCTAGGCATCATAGAAAATCACACAAGGGGGGTAGAATTATCAGAGAAGAGCCATAAAACCTTAGAGAATTGTAAGCTTCTCAATTGGATGTCACATGTTTTACATATCTTGGCTGCTATGAGTTCTGTGAGCAGGTAGAGAGAGTTCAATACCACCCAGATCTCACCAAACGTTTTGTAGCTCATCTTCAAGACAAGAAGTGGACACTTGCTGGGGTAACATTCACAGTCTCACCCTCCATCATTTCAAATGCAACCAAGATTCTGAATGTAGGGGAGAAGTGGTATAAGGCCCGGGACCTAGATGAACACTATTACGAGCCTTATATCAAACCTTGATATAGAGTTGAGGTGAAGAGACTTTTTCCTTTCAAATTTCCGGAAGACAATATATCCCCGTGATGGAAATCATCATGAAATATTTCACTTGTGAGGGAAAATTCTCCAGGTTGTACACCTATCCCATCAGGCTCCTCATGCATTTTACCAGGGTGAGGATGTTGAAATTTCCTTATTTCTTGTTCAAGAATATTGAGAAGATGGCTCATTTTATGCAGAAGAAGCCATACCCTCAATAGATGAGCAGTCTCTATCATTACTCCCTGATCAAGATCATTATGCTTCATCATCTCAGTGTCCTCAACATCTCTTGGGAGACATTTATCGCTCATGACATATTCAAGGTTCCTCATATTCCTCCAAAAGTGTCTCAATAACCAGGGGGGCCTTCTAGCAATGCTCAGGTGAAAACAGATTAGGAAACCAAGGAGACTAGAACTACTGAGGTGCCCGTTTACATGACATATCAGAGGGGCACAAGGAGATTGTTTGCACCCAATAGGAAAGTGTTTGCTCCATGGGATGTGGAAGGGACCTTGCCTTCTTCATCAACCCATAGGTAAATTCTAGCTCCATAGGATGTGGAAGGGGCTTTGCCTTCTTCATTAGCACATCAGGTAAAGGTGCAACAGCTGCACAAAGGGAAGGAAAAGATGCTGGAGGAGATTTTTTATGATGAGGAGGAAAGAGACTTTGACTTGACAGAGCATGATGAGTCGAAGCAGCGTTATACTCATCCTGGACTGGAAATCATTGATTTAGAGGCTCAGGATGAAGACACAATAAAAGACATCATCATACAAGAAAGTGAGGCTCAAGTACAAGCTCTGATGGAAAATTTGGAGAGAACCAAGTAGGTTATCACATATTTGGAACAAGAGAACAAGCAGTTGAGTGACAAACAAGTCCTCTTGGAGTTGGAAATTCTCAAGGTAAAATGAAACAGTGGAAAAGATGCACAAGTCACTTTGAATCCTATTGAGAAGGAGATTGAATATGATAGAGAGACTTGGCTTGAGAGAGTCAACTTGCACCTTGAGAAGTTGCTACAGAAGCCCAATAGAGACAATCAGATGATTATACACATGGCCCATCATTATAGGACCCAAAACAAGATTTGCAACATGAGGGTCAAGAAAATGAAAGCTTGGCTAAGGCAGGCTCTTAAGGGAAAAAAGGAGGAGGATAGGCTTAGGTTGTGTTATCACGCAAAAATTTTCCCTAGAAGTTATCATAAGAGGGAAAGACTGAGGTAACCACAAACCAATCTTCAGAATCAGGTCCTAGCCAACCTAAGTCTAGAGGGGGATCTCTCTTTATAATTTAGCTTAAATGTATTGATGAGATTTTAGGCTAGTTATTAATGTTCATGGGCTTTTGATTTTGGTTGGGTGGTGGAATTCTAGGAGCAGATGGATAAAGCTAGGTCCTCGATCCATTGGGCTATGGAGTCAATAAAAGGATAGCATAACTGAATCAAATCATTAAAGGGAATGTTCATAGGGCAGGCTAGCAAAGCAAAAGGAAAATCTTCAGGGACTAATGGGTGAAATGATTCTAACCAGGGTGAAAGGGCACTTAAGAATCCTTGGACAGGGATCAGAATGAGGAATAGAGGGTGATCATAAACAAAGGGAAATTAAGAATCCTTTGCTATATAGATCAAAAGTGAAACTATAGAAGCTAAGGAGCAATTAATAATTCCCTAGCTAAGATAGTTTAGCAGAAAACATTCAGAATGTAAACAATCAAGACAGAGTGTAGTCAAGCAATTTCTGAAATATCATTCCCAGTTACACATTGAAATTTTAGAGAAACAAACAAGATTATGAAGAAACATAAGAAGACAACAGTAAACATGAGAGAATACTTATTTGTGTTTCGCTTTAGACAAGAGTCCTATAAATATATGATCTTTATTCCTTGATCCAACAAGCCAATCCGGTCATTGATATAATAGAACTTTGATTTGAGAGAAAACGTCTATAGAAATGTCTTGGAATCCACACTAAATACTTCGAAATATGAAGTATTTATACAATTTCTTTTTTACAAAATATCTCATAACAATCTGAGATTTAATCTGGGGAATCAAAATATCTTCAAGCATGAGGATAGAGACAGATGGAAAACTGCATCATGCTGTCCCTTTTACTGTGATAGTGATGGTTGTTGTAGTTGAGTTGTAGCCCTTTAAGTTGGCTGATATTTGTAGTATTTCTACACTAGAATCTTCTTTACTTTTGATCTTCCATTGATACTCTTTGACTCTGTTACTCTTTGACCCTGCTGATCTCTCTTTTACTCGTTTCACCTGGTTGCCTTTAGATTTACTGTGCTAACTTTCTAAAAAACGTTTTATAGTAAATCTGTCATTTTCTCCCACCATTCTGCCTCAGGTAATTTCACCTTTAACATTCTTCTATAAATTTCATCTACCTCAGTATACTTTGCAAAATTTGGTTTTGTGACGAACAAGTGTTTGATTTCATGCTCTAAGAAGAACAAGTTTTCAAAAGTGTCATATAGTACTTTCCATGTTGGCAAGGCTTTGATACCTTAAGTGATTTCTTGTTCCTTTGCCAATCTCCTTTGTTTGTCTCCATAACATAACTGTGTCATAAGTTTATCATTGATGACCATTGCACTTGGAAGACCTTTCTCCCTCAAAACCTGAAATTTAGCCATGAACCTGTTAATGGCTACCTACATGTTTTGACACTTTTCTTCCAAATTTAACATAAGGTTTCTTTTAGAGAGAACCTTTATGATTTCCAATATAGCTTCTGTCATATTTTCTATTGCAAGCTCATGGAGCTCATATTTTTTTTAGCTGTTTAGGAAGTGGATGAGTCGATTAGCATCCTCAAGCATATCACCCAACTCTTCCCTTACCGTTTAGATAACTTTAGTAGCTACCTTCACTAGTTCTGTTTGCTCAAATATAGCTTGAAATGATGGCCAAATATCATTGACAAAGTCAATAATATTGGCCCAGAGAAACTCTTTGGTTTGTCGTAGTGGTTTTTGCAGTGTCAATTCTTTCTCTAGGACTTTGATTTTCTCACCCATCCTTTGGGCCTTCTGTGTCTCTTATCTTTGCTGAATTTGGTCAAGCTTATAGTAAGTTTCTAAGCTTGCCACTTTATCCTTTAGCCTTTTAAGCTCTATTGTCTGGATTGACATCTCCTCCATGGCTTTTACTGGCTATGCTATTTTCTCTATTGGTGTACCTGCTGTTGTAGTGGATTCAGTTCTGATTGGTAGTGCTGTGGCAAGTGGAGCTGTAGGTGCCAACGATGCTGCCAATGTAGAAGGGACTGTAGTAGAAATAGTGGGAATGGCAGTCTTAGAAGTGGTGGCCAGGTCACTTTGTTTGGACTGAATCAGGGTGTGTAACTCCTTCTCTGTCTTTTTTAGTTGGTCATTTAGCTTTAGGACCAAGTCCATGAGCTCTTCATGTCCTTTTTGTGCCTTCAGGACTTCTACTATTTGTGGGTGATGCAAATCGGGAACCTTGAGGTGCTTCTTCAGAGCAGCAGTATCATGATTCTTCTTTATTATTTTTTTGTGGCCTTTACATATTTGGGATCGTGTCCCAACTCAATGACTAAGTCCTCTAAGTACTTGATTCTGCTATCTTTGGCCTATGAAGAGGCCTTCTCCAATTGGAACTGTTTTGATATATTATTGAGGGAGTTTTGCAATTGGTGGGTAGCGATGGCTTTCCCAATCAAGGTGGAGTAAATCATCTCTCCTATCTTCTTTTGCAACTCAATCTGGTCAATAGGATGAATGTCCCTTGCTAGTACTTCAAAGTCTATCTTTTTGAAGTCTGTTGTTGTTATTGGTTGCTGAGTAGTGGGTTTCATGAATGTCATCTGCATTGTACCCTCTTCGACATCAAAGGCTGACATAAGCCTTGTTTGATTGGTAGGGGTCATCTTTAAATACTATGCATAAGTTTCAGCTTTCAGCCTCTCATTTCTGGCTTTTATTTCTTTGCATCTCTCTTTGATATCCTGGACATTGTCTGTTGGAATTTTGAAAGAGGATACCTCCACACTTTCTTGTCTTTCCAATATCTGAGTATGTGATGTGGGAGGTTCTAGGGTACCTCCAGAGGGAGTGGGATGCCTGTTCCCTTCTCTTTCTATGCTTGTGACCTTAACTATTTCCTCTGTATATTCCTGTTCAGAGACAGGACTTACTCTTTGTCTTTTAGCCTAGCTAGTCTATGCATAGGCTTATGATGTTGCTCTTCCTGAAGTAGTGGCCCCTTACCTATTTCTTTTGAGGCTTTTCTTCTCATTTAGAGAAGTTTGTAAGACTCGGGGGGTACTCATGGTGGCCTCTAATCTACCTGTTTGATTTGGCTCCTCTGACAGGTCTGGTTCTTCAGATTCCTTTGGCACCTGGGATTGTTCTGGTACCTGTGATCCTTCTGGCACCTGCAGGAAAGAAGCCTCATCAAGTTGTTTCTCTAACTCAATTAAGGATTTTTCCACAAAAACTTGAGTACTATCCCTATCTTCTAAAGTGTTTTCCACCCATTCCAATTGGTTGGCATACTTTTCTATTTCATGGATTTGGTGATGAATGTAAGGAGCCATCTTTTTTTTTCTGTCTTCTCTTGTAGATGAAATCCAAGGGATCATATCTCCATATGAATCTCTATTTTAGTTTCAATCTTTGAAGGATCAGGTCTACCTCCTTTCTAGTTTCTCTGCTATTACAAATAAAGGGAACTAATTGGTCTTCGATCCTGAGATGGCCTCTCATTTCGGCTCTAACAAAATTTACCTCATCTGAATTGATTATCTGCCTGTAGTACTCTAGAGTAAATAACCTCATTGGGAGGTATCTGGGTAGTTTGTATGGGGCCAACTCATAGCCATAAATCCTTATTTTAGTGTGATTTTGCTATAAGGACCAATCACATGCTTTGTGTTGTTTTGAGAGTTGCAGGATCCTCTTTATATCTAAACTTATTCTGGGAGGAGGGCTTCCTATCAACATTGTTAGAATGGGATGTACAAATAGGTCTATGAAGTTTGTATATGGATATGGAGATTCATTTTTATCGATTAGTGGAGTCCAAAAAATTATTGATCTTGGGTGACCTTTTGTGTCAAGTTTCTGAAGAGTAAATGGGAACTTATCTGCTTGGTAGTATAGGAAAAGGTGATACAACACATAGGAATACTTGAATACTCGCTCATTACTCATCCTAAGGAACTGGTCATGCATTTTATTAGCTATAAACTGGGCATAATCATAAATGAGAGCAAGAGGCTATCCTGGAGTGAAGATGGACATGAAAGCCAGGATGATTTCATCTATGTACTCAGTGGTGGTATAACCTAGGACACTTGATATCATTGCTACAATGTCTTGACCAAATTGGGAAAATATGGTATACACATATGGAGGGGGGTCATTTGGGATATTCTTTTCCTCCTTGATGAAGGTTTGGAACATCTCAGCAAGTTTTGGAGTGGTAAGCTTGGGAAACTGTTCCAAGAGGTCTCCAATTGAAAAAGGGGTTAGGTTTTGTCCTGGTTGAAGTTGCAACTTTTCATTAGTAGATTCAACAGTGATGGTGAAAAGTATGGTTTGGTTAAGGGACATCACTGCTCTCTAACTGGGGATATAATTTGCATGGCAATAATGGACAATTTCTGAGAAAATGTGCACTTTAGGGAATTGATACTTGGGCAAATTAGACTCCCAAAGACTAATTTTATTAGCATGGTTTAGGTATTGATCTCTATATCAGTATTATAGTTTGAGAGGGGATTCATGGACAAAGGTGTCCTCATTTTGGAACCTTTATCAGCTAGGGGGAGGTCGTCTAGGTCCAGATGAGGAGTGGAAATAGGTCTGACATCCATGGCGATTGGGGCGGCCATTCTTAGTTATTGTGGATTTGAGAATGCGGGAGGTAATTTTTCAGTCTGTTTGGGCAATGGTGGTTCAATTTTGGGTGGGTTTGAGTTACCAGAGTTTCTTTTAATTAATTTTTACTTTAACTAAGAAAAATTAGTTACTGGTTCTGAATCGACAGGGTTTTTCAGTGAATTATGGCTTAAATACCTGGAATTGAAGAAAACTGGGTCTGAATTGGGTGACTTGCAACTGAGAATGGTTGAAAAGGCTTTGAGTAGGCTAGAAAGCAATCTGGCATCTTTATGGCATATTCAGGATGAAATTCTATGTGGGTTGACAGCTATGACATTCGCACGTGCGTGCATGGAGGATTACAGTTGAAAAAAACGATAAAAATGAATGGTTTGGGGATTTTTTGGCTTTATGTGGGAAAGTCAAAATTGGCGGGTATGGGTGAACAATGGTTTGTTTATCATGTAGCGGAGTGAACAGTGGTTAATTTGGCATGTAGCAGGTGGGCAATATGTGGTTTCCATCACACCGCTTTTGGGCACTCAATGGTATTGGGGGGAGGCATCCTGATTCCATACATTGAGTGACACGTAGCCTTGGGGGCCCAGCGGAAAACATCTCTTTTTGGGCGGGTAATGTTCAGACATCGGGCTCATCTGAAATGGATGACGACCGTCAGATGTGGAGGGGAGCAATCGTGTAGCGATTGGGCAGTGGAGTTGCACGGAGGGTAGTCAGGGGGCCTGGCAGGTGATTAAGTGTGGCAATTTTTAGTTAATGGGGGATTAAAGCGGGGTTAAGGCATCGGGTTCATTAGCGAAGGGTTTAATTGGGTTTTTGGCTAACTTAACTGCGGATCAATTAGTTAGTGGGATCGGGGTAGAAAATCATAGTTTGTATAATTAAACTAGGGTAGGGTTAATTAATATTGTGGGAGTTAAATATATATAGGAAACTGGTTTTTGTTTGGGATTTAATAAATAAATTAGTAATTAGCCAAATGAGCGGAAAGGGGTACAATACGCTAAGTATATGATATTTCATGTTTTAATTCTTTTCTGATAATAACATAAAAACTTAGGATATAGTGTTTTTGTGGGTTTTTGATATGAAAATGAGTCATGTGGGGGAACAAATACTTTTCGTAGGTAAAAGTAATTTAACCTTAGGAAAATAATATTATTAGGGAAAATGAATGAACTGAAGGTGGGGATGAATTTTTATGAGGGGGTTTAGTACTTATTGCCTATAAGTCATTGAGGCGAGGGTTCAGTCCCTCCAAAAGTGAGATAAATGTTCTGAGCCTCTTTCACTTAAAGGTTTTAGTACTTTGAACTTTATTGTGGAAATTAGTCAAGTAAAAGCTGAAATGAATGAGGGAAGTTAATTAATTGCCTTTGATCTTTACTGTCATGCTTGATTGTCCATTTTTCTATAGAATTTTCATGATTGAAAAGGCAATAAACTTGCTCTTGTCTAATCAATCACCATACTTCTGCAATATTTTTACTACTTACCCATCTACTCATCCTACCATTTTTACTTCTCTTTATTAGGGTGAATTTAAGCTAGCAAACCCTTATCAAACATTTTTATTTTTCTTTACAATAGTAAGCTAACCAAATCTAACTTTATTACATCCAAGGGCTCAGATTAAATAGTGAGCTCCTTTTATTTACTCTACCTATCTAATTATCTTCCAAGATTAAACAATTTGGTCAGATTTTTATTCTCTATCTATAGACATGAAATAGCCAAGCTTAAAAATTTTGACAATCATGGATTGTGACAAAGATTACAAGCTGCACACAATCATTTATTCTACATAAGATTAAAATAGTAGTGGCATTTTGACTTGCTCACTTTCATGGTCTTTTTCCTTTTCTTGGGGTTCATATTTTTCATCTTTTTTTACCTTTTTGTTCTTTTCTTCCTTTGATTATTCCTTTATGACATACCCTCTTTACATTTTTTTATTTTTTTTGAATATGGAAAACATTTGTAGAAAGAAAAGGCATATACATATTAAAGGTTTAATCTCAATTATTCAAAAATTATGACTCCTATTGGTATAGGAACCTAACAGTGGCTCCTCTGGGGGATGGAATTTCCTGGTGAAATGTCAAGAACTTTGTAGTTCAATGGCCTTCTGAATTGTTGTGATGTTACCCTGCAACATTTCTCTTTTCACTTTTCTGCATTATTACTATTTATGACAGTAAAATATCCAGAGCTTAGGGCCTTCTCTTCGGGCTTCAACTTCAAAAAATCACCATCCAATTAACTCTAGACTTTTGAAAATTAAAGTATATACAAATGATCAATAAAATCAGTAGCTAGGTTCAATGTAGTGTTTGAGCATTCGACCGTTAACTAGTCCTCCTTCTACTTCTGTACCATCCATTTCTCTGAGGAAGAAAGCATTATTATTCCTGAAAGAATAAATGATATATGGGCCTTTCCATAGGAAATCAAATTTCCCATGTTTACCTTTATCCTTTCTTCTTGAATCCCATCTTAAAACTTTGTCCCCTAGGTAAAAATATTCCACCTTAGTTCTTTTATAAAAAAATTTCTTGATCTTTTCCTGCACAACTTGAGATCTGATGTACACTTCTTCTGTGGTTTGCTACAAATGAGTTGTGTGGTTGATTCTCCTTTGGATGTCATTTGGTTCAACCTGCAACTCTTGGAGCATCTTCATCACTAGTGTTCCCAAAGAAGATGGAAAAACAATTTCCATTCCATAAAGTAATTGATAAGGACTAGTACCAATGGATTTTTTTGTGGTTAGCCTGTCTACCCATAAGGTATTTACTAGCTTTTTCTTCCATGTTTTCTTGTTATCCTCCAACAATTTTTTGATGATATTTACTATACTTTTGTTTGAGGACTCTACTATTACATTTCCTTGAGGGTAATAAGTTGTGGAGTGACCCAAGGTTATGTGATACTTGTTACAGAAATCAATCATTCTTCTGGATTTGAAAGCTGTTGCATTATCAATGATTATTTTGGTTGGGCACCCAAATATAGATAGGATGTTGGTCTCAAGGAAGGTTATTATAACGGTGTCAGTGGCTTTCCTTGATGGTATGGCTTCTATCCATTTAGTGAAATAATCTGTAGCAGTTAGAATCCATTTGTAGTGGGCAGAGGAGGGTGGGTGGATTTCACCAATGAAGTCAAGGCCCCATTTTTGCAAAGGTGCTTCAACAGAGATTGGTTTTAGTGGCAGGGGTAAAAGCTTTTTCTTTCCTTCAAAAATCTAACATTTATGACATGAGGTTACAAATTTCTTTACATCAAAAAACAAAATAGCCCAATAGAAACCGGCTCTAAGAATCTTGTCAGCAATGGTTTTCTAGTAAAGATGTCCTCCACAGTCACCTCTATGAAATTATTGTAACACCTTGTCAGATTCTTCTTTCAATAAACAGTTAAGTAGGATACCTTCATGTTTCTTCCAAAACAAAGCATTGTCAATTATGCAAAATTTTAAAGATTTCATTTTTAAAAATTTGTTTTTGGTCCTGGATAATTCTGGAGGAGCTTGTAGATTTTGTAAAACATATATGATGTCAGCATACCATGGTGATTCAATAAAGGCCTGGCTGATTGGTGGATTCACCTTCTACTCTTCATTATCCAGTTCTGTAATAAAATTTATGTCTAAGGCATGGCAGTTCAATTCAGCCATGAGCTTGGCTAAAACTTGGCCTTTGATTAAATTTGTTGGTTTGATTTCCAAGTCATATTCCAAAATGGTATCTATCCATTTCCCTCTCTTTCCATCTGGACCTTCCTGAGTTAGGATGTCGTTGACTACTGAATTGGGGACATAGGCTACTATGCGAGAATATAAAATGTAAACTCTGAAATGTTTAATAGCTTTGACCAAAGCGAAGGCTTGTTTTTCCATTATATTGTACTTTAATGGGGCATCCGTCAAGGCTTTGCTAAAAAGGGCAATAGGTCGTTCATAACCCTGATCATTCTTCTGCAGTAGGACTGCAACAATTATGTGTTTTGAGGCAAAGGAAAATATAATGAAATCCATATCAAACTTTGGACTAGCCAATACTGGTGTTTTTTTTAAGGCTAGCTTAATGTATTCAAAGGATCTCTTAGCTTCAATGGTCCATTTTATGGTCAAATCTTTCTTCAACATGTTATTTAATGCTCTAATTAATTCTACTAAATTAGAAATAAATCTCCTAAGAAAGTTGATTTTTCCTAAAAAAGCTTGTAGTTCCCTAATACTCCTATGATGTTGTATCCGTAAGATGGCTTCAATTCCTATAGGATCTATTCAAATACCATATGTTGAGATTATATGGCCTGATAAATTTCCCTCTTCTAGTCCAAATAATGATTTCTTGGGATTCAAAGAAATTCCATACTTTCTACATTTGATGAAAACCTGTCTTAGTTGATCTAAGTGTTGTTTATCAGATTTTTAGAATACAGTGATGTCATCTAAATATATTACTAGGAAGTCATGAATTTCCTTAGAAAAAGCTATGTCCATAGCTCTTTGGAAAGTGGCCCCTGCATTCTTTAATCCAAAAGGCATTTTCAGATATATGGATGTGCCCCAAGGAGTAGTGAATGTTGTTTTAGCCTGGTCGTCTAGGTGAACTAAAATTTGATTGTAACTAGAAAACCCATCCAATAATGAGATTCTAGTTGAGACTACTACCCTATGTAAGATATGATCCATTATAGGGAGGGGATAATTGTCTTTGAGTGAAACTTTACTAAGATTCCTGAGATCAACACAAAGTTTGATCTCACCAGTTTTTTTCCTTGTGGGCACCATGTTTGAAACCCAATCAGAGAATCTAATTGGAGCTATTTGTAGGAATTTACAGGGTAAGTTCCTCAGACAGAACACCAAAAGGACACCTCTCAAAAATAGATCACAGATCAATACACCAGTATTTTGACGTGGTTAAAGCCCTCAGAGAGGGAAATAGTCCACGGCCTGCGCCAACGTGGCTACTACAGGCAATTTATTAATAAAAGAATGAAAATTTACATAAGCTTCTCTCATGCACGGTGAATCTACAAATGAACCTCCATGCACTTTAAATAGAATTCATGGACCAATCGGGTGTCAAGCCACGGATCAAGTGTCGGTAATACCGAGGAGAGAATGAACCGTTGGATCACTACATATCGTGACCGTCGGATTGTAAGTTACAAAATGTACAACGGTAAAGAAACACACTTTACCTAACGCTAACCTAACTCTATACTAGAACCAAGTTGAACTTAACTATTCCTATGTGTCGGAATATCCTAACATCCCCCCTTAAGAACAACTTGGGATAGGATTGAAGGATTTACAAATATGACACAATAGGAGAAGGAAGGAGGCACTAGAGCTTATCCCCCCTTAGTGACAACTTCTTGAACTCCAAACATATATCGAATTTTAGTGAACTTTGCCTCTGTGAGAGCCTTTGTGA
>APFE031355391.1:237370-267242 GCA_000404065.3 Pinus taeda | reverse complement strand
CCTTGAAGCCAAAACAACTTTGATACCAAATGTAGATTTTAACCCCGTACAGAAATTACCTGCATACGAATTCTAAATCACAGGAAAAATAAAAATGTGAGAGCATAACACATAAAACACATATACACAGAGATTTCCCACGGGATCCAAAACCAAGACTACCAGCTTGATTTTTCATTATGTTCCTTTCAATGTTACAATACATATTTATACATGCCGAAGCATCCAATACCATGGACCGAAAACCATCGTGTCCAAAAGCATGGACCGAAAACCATCGCGTCCAAAAAACATGTGTGAAAATCATGCACAAAACCATAGGTGGATCCGCCCAACCTAACATAGGGTCCAAAAACAAAATTTTCCACGGCGCTACCCCAGACCCCATAAAGTGTGGTTACGGGTACCCCTCAAACCCCCTGTTAACTATGTGGAAAGAATATAACACAAACCAACAAAGTCGGCTTCATTTGGACTCATGTATAAGCCACGTTTCACCATTACCTTTATCAAGTTCAAACCATGCATTCATTAGCCTTTGCTACTGAACATCTATTTTTTTGGTGTAAAGAACATTCCCTTGAGTGTCAATGACCAACATCCATCACCTTGCATTGAGCTAAATATTGTTCAAGTTCACTTTCCCTTGACACTTGTTCTCTCCATTGTAATAGAGGCATTATTTTATTCCTTTTCAGGATTTAAATATGAAAATTCAAAATATTGAAATATTCCAAAAAGAGCAAGAACGAGATAGTTTCTTCATCATTTGATGGCAGCTAGAGTCAGATGTGTTTCCCTTGAAAAAGGAATAAAAAAATAGTCTTTCCTCCATTGGGATGGGACTTAGTCTAGCTTTAGGGAAGCCATAACCTTGTTTGTGAGTCAATACTCCTCTAGTTTGTTATCCTTCCAATCATATGGAGAGTTTGTTAATTCCTCCTGAGTTACAAATTTATGCAAAGTTATTTCATGTTTCCATAAAGTCACATTGAGTCATGCTTTTGTTCAAGGGAAGTCAACCTATTGTTGGCCATTCTGCAGTGTCTCTTGAAACATTTTTTCGGCCATACCCATTCCTTTAATTTATCTTCAGTATCACATCAACTATTTGGTCCTTCACTTGTGTTGGTTAAGGAGGTCCCATTGACTTCTCGCTAGCGATTTTTCTCTTATCGACTTTGAAAAATTACTTTAAGATTAAGCCTGGGGTCACACCCTCATCCTATTTACATCATTGTTAAGTGACCTTTTGCTCAACATCAATCAATGACATGGGCCTTTTTCTGAGTGGTTTCCCTTGTGTTTGAAATCAAATTATATTATCACACATTGGGATTCGTGTAGCACCTTGGTTCCCATTTGACCCTACTAGTGGATTCCTAGCCTCTATATCAACTTTCATTATTGGTTAGTTCATAGGATTTATGTCGTGGGCTAGCCATATCTTGTGTACATTGAAAATGTACTTTAGAATGATTACTTCATCTCTCTTTGTTCGAGTTCTTCCAAATTATTGGCCTGCAAATTACTTTCACACTGGTTTATGTAGGGTGTCTTAATGCCTTCCTCCCAATGGATATTTTCCCATTCACTTCGACTCATTGCTTTGGGAATAAGTTCTAGAGTTCTTTTTTCAATACTTTAGGGTTTGCATTCATTACTAATGGACTCCTTCACTATCGACAGTGAGAATACATCAATGTCTCCTCATTGATTGATTCTTTCAATTGTTTGACTTCAACACAATTATTTTCACTTGTTAGATTGTACTAGTTTACCTTGACACTCATTATCATTATTGGTGAGTTGTCTAATGTTTGTTAACGGTATACATCAATGACTAGTAATCAAAAATTTTCTCACATGGTCAACATCAACTCATTTATTCCCATGGTGTAGAAATGTACCACTTGCAGTTGGTGAAGACCTTGGGTTGTGTCAACATCTTGGTTTACTTAACATCTCCTTTAGTTTTCTGCCAGTGACACGTTCCACCTTATATGTTGCAGCTATTCACAACAGCATCTTATATGTTGGCACCTAAGTTTAGGAAATACCACTATTCCACCTTTATGAGGCTCAATTATGTAGCATCATTGATCAGACAATCTTCTTGCATCATTCATCAGATATTATTATATATGTGATAATAATACATAGTTCAGTGTGTTCTATGGCGGCTATGATCTGATTGTCCATTATGTATTCTACAACTCATTCTATTCACTTATGTATACATTCTCGATCTGATTTATTCTTGATCAACATACATGATTTATTACTTTTGAGCATGGGTATGCCCACCTCAGACATGATTTTTCTTTCTGATTTCTTCCATAGGTATTCGATGAGCTGGAATCTCACGATCTCCTCCTGGATTTTCAGATGACTCCTCTCTTTATACGTAATATATTTTGGCCATCATGTATCCCTTCCGGCGTCATATATTTTGATCATTTGATGCTCTTGTATGGCCTTAGGTAACCTTTTCCCATGCATACTTGATGCTTTATTAAAAGTCAATATTTCAAATTCCATATGTGATTGTACCCATTGAAAAGCATGTACATACACGGGTTCTATAATTGTGTACCCACGTATACCTTTCTAAATATAAAAAAATAAAATATTATGCTATTTTTCGGGTGGGGTTCACGGATTTTACTAAGAGCCCACCTACAAGAGCCCATAGCACAGCTGAATTAACTAATTTTAGGTGGTATATATGCACACCTTAGGTAGGCCAAAAATACATAAGAGAAGGGCTATCAACATTATACCCATTTTTCTCTCTGATCAAGTCAGATTTTCCTGTGCCTCTTGCACTCCCAGTATCTATGGAAACCTTGTTTCCTTTGTAGATATGTTCATCATCTTTATAGTATCTCCTTACACTTATTAGAGAGATTGTCTTCATGGCTCAGGCTCGACGGATCCGGAGGAAGGCTTCATTGGTGCTTTGGCTTGGATCAGATTGTACCTTTCCTATACCTTTTATTGAATATCAATAAAGAAGCTCATGTCTTATTTGTGATATGTTTTTATCTCATGAATAACAATTTCCATGTTTATATACAATGATCTAACATATCTTTTATGTATTCAGATTGAATTATATATCATGTATATGCTTTTTTGAATTGATTTGTAGGTCTACTCAATTCTAGAGGAAGCAAACAGTTTGGACCCTTTGGGAACATCATCAAATGTAGGACCTTTGAGTAAGTTTCCATGTTTACATTTAATAATTTGTATGTTTGGAATGCTTGCTTGACTGATTCTTGTTGATTTGCCTATTCTTCTCTGTTGAGGTTGTCAAACCTTACCTTAGGGAACTTTTCCTGCCAACACACATGAAACTCAAAATCCTGTAGAAGTCTCCAAGAGGGAATGATTTCTAGAAAATAAGTGAAGGGAATCAGTTACTGCAAAATCTACATGCTCAATCCTAGGAAAACATGGCAAAGTTACAATGCCAAAAGGGGTGCTTGATAGTTTTCTTCTTTCCACACAAGGGGCATTTCTACTAAAGAACACCCAAGTATTCCAACTGTTATGCTGACATGTAACGATGACCATGCATAGTAAGCCTTTTGGGGCTTGAAAGGGGATTTTGGATTTATGTATGACCTTCAACCAGTAAAGACAAGTTTTATGCTTTGAAGTGAGCTTGCACATGTTTAATCTTACATCTAATTTGGCCATGTCAATGAACCACCAATAGCCATCGGCAAGTTTATAATTCTTAAAACACTTAATCCAACTCAACCTCTAGTCACTCCATCAAGGTTATGGTTCTTACAGATTGTTCTCAAGCAAAAGAGTTATGTGGAATAAGGCCATGAACATTAAATTCTCTAAATGATAACTTAAAAATACCAATTTGTTCTCTTGTCATCATTGAGAACCTATGTTCCACCAATTGTGTGCAGTGATGTGCCTTGTTTGCAAAGTACATACTAGAGCATCTTTGATCAAAATTCTAATATGTGAGCCATGGATAGGTTGAGTTTCATGTGGTGTAGGAGGGAATCCTTAAGGTAACTCTAGACACATTGAATGAACCTTAAGCCATTGTGTGGGGGTGAGAGGATGCCCTCAATAATCCCACAATGAATTTGAAGGTGTGACTTGTTTCCTGGGTAGTGCATTGGACAATAAACCAAATCTATGTTTCTTTTCAATCTTGAAAATATTTCTAGTTTGAGCACTATAGACGAAGGAATTAGAAAGAGAAGAGTAGGCTCAGGCCATTGCTTTGATAGAAACTGATGATAACTCAATCTCATCAACAATATAACCCTAGATCTCAATTGAAGCAATATACTTGAGGGAAATATTCACACACATAACAACAAATAATAAGAGACAAAGGCAGAGAGAAAAGTCTCCAAGCATAATAGATTGATTTATTGGGAGGGATATAAAACCCGTATTTACATTTACACCTCAATCCAGCTCAAAATGCGCTTAATCCACATGTTCGATTATTTAATTTCTTATTCAAAGCAACTAAATGCCAATATCAATTGTCAAGTTGAAAATCGTCTCATTGTATCAAAAATTACATGCAAAATATATGTAGGCAATAACCTCGAGTCACACATTTGTTTTCTAACTTGATCAATTTTGCAGTGAATTTAAATAGAAACTTAAAGCTAGAAAAATGATGAAATCATAAACCTATAAAGTCTAGTTATTATAAAGATGAATAATGAGAGTGATTTAGTTTGCAGATAATTAAAAAGTTAGTAAAGTAGATGAACTATAAAAGGATGGAAATCAAGTTGACATAGCGATGTTACATTTGGATAATCCCTTGACGTATAAATTTGTTTGTTGTACCTATTTAATCGCATTTTTTCACATTTAAATCTTACCTATGAAATAGAATATATGAAATAAATAAACAAGTTGAAGCAAGTGTAATCACCGAGTAAATAAATAGACATACTTTTAATATTTGGTAAAAAACATACCGAATAAAAAAATGTAACTTTATTCCTCTTTCCACAAATAAATTTACAAGTCTCTTTTCTCTAAGAAAAAATATGATAAATTAACACATACTCAATATAATACAACTAACCCATATCATCAAATAATACATCTAGGGTTTAAAGAAAATGTACTTTTCTCTTCTTTATTTAATTGAAAGAGTGAAGAAGATAAATGAAAAATAATAAATTATTACACATTAAATGTCAATTTTTTTAAGAATATTCCACGACCTTTAATATTACCTAAAGATGATTTCAATCACTGTGTGAGAGAAATTCTTATAAAGTTTGTAACGTAAAGCTTTGTGATATTTTTGTTTTTTTTTTTTTTTTAACTTTAGGGATTTTTATTTCATAAGATGACTATTTAATATATTTAATATTAAAATTTATTTATTTATTATTTATTGAAATATGAATTTCTTTATATTTATGAAAGTTTAAATTAATCTTCATTCTTTTAACTTTAAAAATGAGTAATTTGAATGATAATGTGAATGTTTATTATAAAATGTGTTATTTTTATAAATTTAAAATTAAATTAATTTTCTAATTAAATTTAAATTAGTTGTTTTATTTTATTAAAACGAGGATGTTATAATAATATTTTTCAATTTCTATTTAATCCAGATATAGATGTTTTATTTTATTAGAATGAGTGTTATAATATATTTAAATTTTATTTAAATTTTTTATATTTTTTTTTAAATAAGAAAAAATTTAACTAAAAATAACAAATTCATTATTCCTTTAAAAAATGTGTTTTGATTTCAGTAGGTAATATGTATATATTCATATCACATATGTCTTTTTTTGTAAGTCAGCGTTTGATATTAACAAAAAGAAAATATAGTACAAAATTTTTGCATCTGTAGATTACGGGTCGCTTGACAGCAGGCCTAACTTAGGAGACCAAACTTCAGCTGACCAAAAAGAGTAACTGAAAACTCAAAAACCAGCACACCTCGCAGGGCGGCAGAGAACCATAACTAACAAAAGGACATGGACAAAAAATACCTGTCGGAGAAGGCTCTAGACAGGCTCCGTAGACAGAAGACAGATCAACCCGCAAATAAGAAGGAGACGAGCATAGTAAGCCGCAAAAATAGTGAAACAGACTGTCGAGGACCAGTGCAGACCGTTACATGTTGACCTGTCCCGGCTTGGGAGGATTGCCCTACTGATCTCCAGTCGAATCTCCCTTCTGCATATCTAAAGGCTTGTTGTCTTGACCGATGACGTTTCTTAAGAGTTTAATCAGAACCATGAGCTTTTTGTTGATGGATTCAGCCTGTTGATCCAGCAAACTCAGCTTGAATTCAATGCTCTCAACGACCACCATATGATCATGCTCCATAGCTTCTGTGAGATTCTGAAGCTTTCGCAGCTGCTCCGCATGTTCATCCTGTATACCCAGAGCCTTCGTAAGAAGGGTCTTCATGTGCCAGCTCTAAGCTTGGGTTCTGACGAATGGAGTGGCGCAAGTGTTGACTGTTCCAGGGTCCAGGATCTAGTCCACTTCTTTCCCAATTTGCTGGTTTGAAAGCTTTTTCTCCTCCTCCTAGACCATGGCTTCCAAGTCAATGATCTTACGCTTATTCTGTTGAGAGGTCCGCGTTTCATACATCTCTCTCGCTTGCCGAAGGTCTTTGTTGGCAGACGCATTGCAGCTGCCCTCCCCTGCCATTGTGTTTCTTGCTCTCATGGTGTTTTCCTGAGCGCTATATGTAGAGTGAAAAGGCTCTGTCTTGCTACACGATAAAACAATGCTTTTCCTGTTATCTCTGATAGTGGTTAAATATCGAATTCCTAGGAAGTTATCGGTGTATGATTGCCTTTCTCTATGCAACTTGCATGTCAGATCAACATAATTGTTGCGTGATGGTATATTGGTTGGGTTATGGTATAATTCCCTCCCCTTACGGTCACCGCTCTGTGCCTGCTCCATATCTTGCCAAGTGTTCCCCTTCCTGATCATATTGCGGCGGCTCATACCATTACAGATCATGAAAACTGCAAAAATCTTTATCACCTGCTTCTAACATAATTGCCCTTATCTCGTTTTTCCTTCGAGCCATGCTGGGATTTAATGGTGCCTGCCTAGTCAGCATGTCTATTCATTATTGACGCTGTATTATTCGACCCTCCGGTCGGACTCCTCTGCCGTCACCAGATCCAACCTGGAGAGCTACATACATTTGCCTCTTAACTTTGCGTTGTTAATATCCTACCAACAGCTATCCCACATTGTGTTAGGGTGTTCAATCCCATGATTCGCCAAGTGGTCAAAAAATGCATTAGCTTTTCGTCGTATCGCCTGAAAAGTGAGACCTTTCATTTCTCCTAACAGTTTGGCAATATTAACTGTTACCTTGGCCAGTCACCAATGTCTGGTAACCTTACTTGCTGGCATTCCCCTGTAGATTTTCCTGGACACTATTATGGCCACCTCTGAATCGCCTTCAATCACTGCGTTGCCTATTTGGTTCGTTCTAAGAATCCTTAGCCCTCTTTCCATGGCTGCAAATTCCATTTCATTATTGGTTCCTTCCCCTAGGGCTTTACTGTAAATGTGAAGAATTTCCCCTTCATGATTCCTGATGATTCCCCCAATGCCTGCTAAACCAGGATTGCCTCTCGAGGCACCGTCGAAGTTCAGCTTTAGGAACCCTGCAGGTGAACGACTCCAGCCAATTAGCCCCATGCTTGATTTTTGTTGGCATTCTGTGGTTACCATGTTTTGTCCATTGTCCAAATTTAAGGCTTTCAAAATTCGTTGGTCCCTGGTTGAAGCTTGGTTGTGGATCTGCTCTGCACTTTACCAAGATTAATTGTCAAATATTTTGGGTTAAGGTAACTTGCGAGTGCTCTAAATTTCTGTGCTCATTCTGAACAATTCTTCTGTTTCTTTCTTTCCATATGGTCCAAGTTATGAAGCCTGGCAGGACTTTCCAAATACTATTGATTCTTGAATTGTTTGAATACTCACTTTGCCAATTCATAATGGTGTTTTGAATGGAGTCCCTATCCCTGTTAGTTTGTTGCATTATAGTTTCCATCTATTTCCAAAGGTGATCCGCCCATTCACAGGTGTTGAAAAGATGGTTCATAGTTTCCTCAGCTCTATTGCACAAAGGGCATTTAGAAGGGCCATTAAATCCTTTTTTGCGTAGATTTTCCCAGGTAAGAGTTTTTCTCCGCATTAGGAGCCAGAGAAAGGTTTTTATTTTGGGAAAAACAAGGAATCCCAGACCTTGTTGCTCCATTGCATTACCTCCACCTGCTCTGAGTGCTCTAGCTACTCTCTGGCTTCTTTGAGTGTGAAATTACCACTCCCTTTCATGCCCCGTCTTAGCTTATCATTTTCTGTAGCCTTTCTAATTTTTCTTTTGTTTAGATGGCTTAGCAGATCCCTTATATTATTGTTTACCTCAATTGAGTTTTCAGTATCATGGATTAACCAATCTCTCCATTCCTGGTCGCTGCTGCTGTGGCTCCAATAATGGTGGATAGTGTACCTTACCCTGTTCTGGCATTCTCTTTTAAAATCTTCTAGCTCTGGTTTTTCTAGCCTTGGGAGTTGCTACCAAGCATCTTCCCAAAAAAAGGCAGTTTCCCCATTGCGGATTTCCCAGAAACTATGATCCTGAACTAAGTTACGATTCCTTCTTGCTAAATTCCATATTGGAGAACCCTCAGGCACTTCCTGTAACCTTATTAAGTCATGTTCATTGCAGTCGAGAGTATATTTTTCCTTCCAGTGTCTGGCCCATGGTAGATTGGGTTCCTTCAACCATCGCCACCATAGCTTGGCTCCGCATGTCATGTTGATTATGTGGGGATCTATGAGATTTAAGCCCTCTGTTGCTTTTGATTTGCAAAGTTTGTTCCAGGCCACAAGTGCCCATTTCTTTTTCTCAGCATTGCCACTCCACATAAATGATCTTTGTATAGTTCTAATTTTCTGGAGGACTCCATTAGGAGCTGGCATAATAGAGAGCAGATACTGCGGAATGGCTTGCAGTATTGCTTTAGTGAGGACCAACATTTCAGCAAAATTAAAGGCCCTATGAGTCCAATGTTTACATCTTTTCTCCATTTTCGCTAAGATTTTCTCCCAGTGAATTTTTTGCCAAGGTTTGGTCATTAGTGGGGCGCCCAGATACTTAGAGGGCAGACTGCCCCTTCGGAATCCTAGAATATTAGATAGATGCTTCTAAATGGCTAGATGAGTATTAAAGAAGAAAATAGTAGATTTAGCATGATTGATCTCCATACCTGAAGCTTTGCTGAAGAGGTCTAGAATGTTCTTAAAAGCCACGGCTTCTTTCATAGTTGGAGTGCCATGCAGCATGGTGTCATCTACAAACTACTGGTGCGTTGTTGCAGGTATGGAGTGAAGAGGATGTAATCCTTTAATTTTTCCTTCATCTCTTGCTTTATGGATGAGTCTGTTGAGCCCTTCCATAAGGATCACAAAAAGGAAAGGGGAGAGAGGGTCTCCTTGCCTGATGCCTCGGGAGGGGGAGAAGGGTTCCGAGGGGGAGCCCTTGACTAGGATAGAAAATTTGGTGGATTTAATCAGTGCTAGGATCCATTTGGTCCATTGCTTGTCAAAGCCAAAAGCATTCAGAATGGCTTCCAAATAATTCCAGTTGACTTTATCGAAAGCTTTGGAGAGATCTAGTTGCATTAGCATACCTGCTAATTTTCTTGTCTAAAGAGTATGAACCATCTCCTGAGCTAAAAGGATATTGTCCAAAATTTGTCTGCCCTCCACGTAGCCTGACTGCTCTTCCGAAATTAAATCAGGAAGAATTGGCTTAAGTCTATTGGCTATAACTTTAAATATGATTTTATATATCACATTACATAAAGCTATAGGTCTAAATTTTTCTGGAGAGTTGGCCTCTTCTTCCTTAGGAATTAGAGCAAGGAAGGTGGAATTCAGCGATTTAAGAATGGAACAAGAGCGTCTAGAATCTTCTACAACAATGAGTATAGAAGTTATTGTTACTTAGAATATGTTATTTATTTTCAAAATAGAAAGTTTCTTGTTTTCAATGCTATGTTATTTTTTATTTCACTAGGTAATATGCGATGAAGGGAAGATAGGTTAATAATCTATATGTAACAACAATGGATATATAAATTAATGTTAATCAAAATATTTTATTTATTTTTGAAATAAAAAGTTTCTTGTGCTCATCATATATTAAAAATAACTAACTTTGTATTATTATCAAAATGAAATCACCATGAGTTTGGTGAAATACCTTATTTTTTAAAATAATTTTAATGTATTTAAATACTACTTAAAAATATTTTAAAGTTCTATTTTATTAAAGGTATTTAAATACTGGTTCAAAAATTATGAAATTGTGAAACGGACATTAAATTTTATGGAAAAGTATATTTTAGAAGTACTTGCGAAGTATCTTGTTGATAAAAGGAACTTTGAATTCAATTGGAACTATCCCATTGTCATTTTCGAACGATAATAAATGTAAAATGTGCTATACAATTTTATGACAAAAAATTAAGTGATATGCGGTCCTTACATTAAGGTATAAATTTTGAATCAAATGCATTTTTTTAAGAAATACGCTGAATCTTTCTCAATTCATCAAATATGAAATCACATTTTCATAAAAACCGAAGAAAGTTAGTTGACTAATATACGATATACTCCCTATTTTAAAACAATTCATCACTTCCACGAGAAACATTAGTACATTAAAATGTTTAGTAAAACATTCATTTACTAGATCAATAACTTAAGAAATCAGTTCAAATTACAATTTCCAAGAAAGGAGTAATATTAATATTCCACCCATTTGAACAAAGGCATTTAATCATGTAGTAAATAATTTTTTCAAAAATAGTAATTCTTAAATCAATTATTTTGCGATGGTAATGATTTCATACTTACGAAATATTATGTTATTTTAGAGTTTTTATTTGAATTTACGAATTAATATTAATTATTATTAATATTATTTAATTTTAAGGTTATTGTTAGGTGAGACACTAAATTGGTGTATGAAATATTTTTGTTTGTGGAATAAGGAATAAATTGGTGCATGAGACCCCCTTGTTTGTGGGACAAGGGACCCATCTCCGTGCAACGATTTGACTACTAAGTCTACAAAAACATACATACTCTACCCTTTGGTTTTAAAATTGTAACGTTTTAAGAAAAAATGCATGTTCTTAACCTTTAAGCCCACTCAAACTATATATAAATGTGATATGTGATAATTGAAATAAAAACTCAATACAATAAATATAAATATACTACTTCTTTCCTTTACCACCACCCTTATCTTCAACTAAACAAAGTGTCTGATTGCTTTTTATATCCAAATATTATTTTTTCCGAAATGTTCTCCTCCTTAAAAAAAACTAAATTATTCAAAATAATTAAAAACTAATTATAAATAATTGACATTGAATCTATTCTATATTTGACCATAAAATAAAATATTCATTTATTACCCAAAGAAAACTTATAATTACTTGATATGAGTTCTAAGTAGACCATTAAAATAATTAGAAGTGTATATGAATGGTTAACTTTAAACTTTGTTATTACTATTAAGCATTTTCTTGGGAAAAAAAGTCATATATTTTTATTAGTATAAATAAAAGAGTACATTAGTAACCTGCTTTTGTAATATTTTATTAGTATAAAGAAAAGAGTACATTACCAACTTGATTTTGTAATATTTGGATACACTTACAAAGTTTAGGAAAATGTATCTTCACAATATTTATAGATAAGATTTGTCCACCATATCTATCTAAAAACCTTATTATTACTCAAGATATGTTTAAATAAAAAATATAATAAGGATAGGTCCAAAAGAAAAACAAACTGTGTAAGTATTAATCTATCTCTCTAACTTAGACCATTGCAAAAAATATATTAATAGGATATCAACTACTCTCATTATTTAATAACCATTATTATAACTTCCATTTCATAACGAAATTATCATTAAATTTATAAATAATCTATCAACAAACCAATTAAGTTAGGTTATATAGTAGACTTTTATCTTTAAAAAAATTAATCATAAAAGTATCAAGTACTTTATTTCCCAGTAGAAATAACCAGAAATTTAGTTCTTGAAGGAATATTCCATTAATATCTTTTTATGGCTCTACATCATCTTTATCCACACAGTTCTCATTATCAAGGTTCGAGACATAATGGGGTGTTTCTACAACATGATGTCATTTTATGATATGAGGATTGATCTAGGGGATCAATAAAGTGCTAAAAATGAAAGATCTCAAAAGTGCCCAAAATGGGTGCCAAACCGTAGAGATCGCCAGCCTGAATCTAACAAAACTTGAATCACTCAAAACCAATATCATATGCTCGAGATGTCGTGTTCTGGTCATTTTCCTAAACAACTAAAATGTTGCAAGTTAAGGTGCAGGACTGCTGATTGGGTAGTTCGTACGATGACTCAGTAGGCTAATCTGTGCAGGACTACTGACTGGGTAGTTCGTATGATGACTTAGCAAGCTGATTGTGCAGGTTGATTGTGTGCTTTGGGCCAATTGCAGGCCTCCTAGTCGACTCACATGATTGGTTCAAAATTGGCAAAATATGATTAGTTGTGGTTTATTTTATGTGGACCTATGAAAGGGTGCCACGTGACCCAATCATGGGCTTCCACGTAGCATGTTGGGATTGTTTGAAGTTTTGTTAAGGGTCGAATTAGCCTCCATAGGGTTCAAACTCGTGACCTCAAAGTAGACAATGAAACACCTTACCAATGCACTACGGGTGGTTCTTGTTAAACATAGTGACAATGTTTATTTTAAAGGTTCTGAAATATATGTTTGGGAAATGGGGTCGGGGCTAAGCCCCTGACCCTTAGTCACCAAACATACACAAAATCAAAGGTGGAGCAACTGATGGCTCAGGGCTTAGCCCTAGCCAAAGGTCATGATACCACCCAAAGGACCAGCATGGAGGCGTTTTGTTTCAGGACCAAGGGGCTTTGGTAAGTCGTAGTTCATGGTCACACATTTTGCCATAGGACCAAGCCCCGATAGGTTTAACGCAGATGCAGAGGAGGGCCAAGCTTTATCCCTATCATAGTTCCAATGGTAAACCACAAAACCCTGGCGCAAAATGGAATGTTTTTGTAGATGAGGGGGCTTGGGAAAGGCCCTAGGTCAAGGTCCTATGACACAGGCGGGAACCATGGGTGGTGCTAAACCATTGGGCGCGGGCTTCGGGGGCTAGCCATAGGTTTTGTGGCAGCAGTGAAACCTTGGACCGAAATTTGTGGGCTATGCCAATGAGGGTGGCCGATTAGTCCTAGTCCCTAGGCGCATGGCCCCATGTGGCCCCGTTTTTCCACCATAAGGGGGCATTGCCCATTTAAACAATCGAACAAATTGCACCATAAACAACAAGAATATCACTGACACTAAGCGAATTTGGCACTCGAAGGTCTCCAGAGTTACAAAATTCATAGAACAGTTAGACAAATGAGCTAGTGTATAGAGAAGTTAGCGGAAAAACTTCTCTAGAGCGTAAATTTCTTATTTTTTGGAAAAATTGGGCCTAATGAGAACCCGACTTGGGGTTTTTGGGTGTTCTAGAGCCATTAGAGGCATTAATTTTACATTATGTTCATTGTAAATCCATGAAAGAATATTTTTGAGCACTTAATGAAAGATGCCCAACACTGGAAACTGGACTAGGAGATGTAGCCTAGGAGGGTGAACTCCTTTATCATTTTTTTGTCTTGTGTTGATGTGTATGGTATATTTGTATCTATTTTTATGCTAAAAATTGAGTTTAAAAACTGTTAGTTTATGTACCTTTTTAAATTTATCCATTGCCTAAAAGATATAAAAATTTACTTGCAAATTTTCCATAAACCTTCAAGTTTGTAATACATATCAGTTTGGTATCAGAGTGCAAGGCTATTTTGAAGGTTTTATTTTGTTTTCAAGTGTTTTATGATACTTACAAGGTTGAAGCTGAAAATAGGAGGAGTGATTATAGAGCCGAAACCTCAAGTGGGTTCAAGGAAGCCACACATACCTCAAGCTTCAACAGTCATGGCACTTGAAGAAGGTCATGAAGGGATGTTTGAGGACGAGAGAAGTTTCAGAAAATCTTTCTTTGAAATGTCTAAAATGGTGAAAGTTCTATAGGAAGAGAGGCACACAAGGTTGCAAGGAGAGAGCTAAAATCCTTCAAAAAGGTAACGAAGGAAATGGTGAGAAACCACACCTTTACCTCCACCTTTTCCTTCACCACCATATTCACCCTCATCTTCTTCTACTTCAACCCTTCACATACTCCTATAAGAACTCTAAAGGGACATGGTAAGACTCCTTTGTTAAAGCTTGATGTAAATTTTGAATTTCCTATGTACAATGGGGAATTAGATGTTGAGAACTTGGATAATTGGGTTCATCAACTTGAATTTTATTGCAGCATTCAACAAATTGATGAGGATTCCACTAAAATTTAGCTTGCTTCTCTAAGGTTGGAAAGTGCAACACTCTTTTGGTGGGAGGCCACAACTCAAGAGGACCTCAAGGAAAGTTGTAAGATTATTTCCTCTTGGAATGACTTTGTAGTTGCATTAAGAAGACAATTTTATCCATTAGCATACATGCAGAAAGAAATAATGGATTTGAAAAATTTTAGAAAAACAAAAGGTATGAGTGTTCAAAGTTATACCCAAGAGTATGGAAGAAGAGCTCTCATTTTGGGTGTAGATTCCTCCTCTCAAGACACTCTCCTTAAATACATAGGTGGTTTACATAATTACTTGAGGCATACAATTCTTATGTTTAACCCTGAAAAGATAGATGAAGTATGTGTATAGGCTACTAATTTAGAAGAAAGAGGAAAAATTGCTCCTCAAGGGACTAACAAGAAGCGATTTAAGTTTGGAGACAAAGGAAATGGGAAGTTCAAAGGAAAGGATAAAAAAAATTCTTCAATCAAGAAAGAGGGAGAAAAACACACATGTAAACATTGTTCAAAAGAAGGCCATCATGAAGACAACTATTGGAAATTTCATCCTGAGTTGAGACCCAAAAAGATTAACAACAAGGAGAAAGAAAAGACTGCTGCAACAACTCAACAATATCTAGGATTTGATTTCGAAGATGAGACCAAAATCACATCCATGGGATTAAACGATAAATATCTTATTACAAGTACTAGTTATTCTAGCAAACCCATTGAAACTCAAAATGAAAAGAAAGAATTGATATTTTCCATATTAGGGTCATAACAAAACATAACAAAGTAGATACTTTGTTTGGTAGTGGACCACAAGCTAGCCTTATTTTAGAGGCCATTGTCAAGAAACTAAACTTGGAAACCATTCCTCATCCTAAACCTTATCCTTTGGGTTGGGTATGTGAAAATGACAAATTGCAAGTGACAAGAAAATGCATACTTAAGTTTGCCGTCACTGCAAATTTTATTGATGAGGTAGAACTTGATGTAGTACCACTTGACAAATGTGGGATTATTTTGGGAAGACGATACTTATATGATAGGAAAGTCATCCTTCATCGCCATGAGAAAAAGTATCATTTGTTTAAAGGTGGGATTGATTATATTTTTATAGCACATCACAAGAATTTGAATTTGTCTCTTGTGAATGCTAGACAAATGAAGAGGCTTGTAAATGCTAGTCAGAATTTTGCATTGTTGATAATAAGAAACTATGATGCTCAGGAGTGTAAAGCTTTTCAAGGATGTGATGTAAAACTCAAACATGATTTAGTTGAGGTTGTTAAAACATGTGATAAGATGTTTCAGGAATCTTACATGTTGCTTCCTAAAAGAGGAAAAAAACATGAAGTTCAATTGCAACAGGATGCATTATTTTTTAACATTGGTATGAACAATATCCCAGTGTTATAGAATGCAGGGATGAAGAAGAAGATGCAAGAGCTACTTGAAAAAGGGTTCATTAGGTCTAGTACATATCCTTATTTGTATCATAATGTTTTGGCTCTGAAGAAGGATGGTGCATGGCAATGACGATCACAGTGTGTGGATTTTGGAGCTTTGAAAAAAATCGCAGTAATGAATTGTTATCCTCTTGCTCACATTGATGTTTTATTAAATCAATTGAAGGATGGTTTTTATTTCACTAAGTTGGACTTGCAAAGTGGTTACCATCAAATAAGACTTGATGAATGTGATACGTGGAAAACCTCTTTCAAGGAAAAGGTAGCTTCAGTGCATGCTTTGACTAGGGTGAAACATGACTCTCATTGGGGAGGTAAGCAATAGAAATCTTTCAATGCATTAAAAGGTAAAATCAGTACAACATCAAATTTTTGCATCAGATCATAATAATCCATAAGATATATATTTGGTGAATCAGAAGGTACAATAACATTTGGTGAAGGTTCAAGCCAAGTACAAGGCTAAACATAATAAGCCTCATGTTGACCACAATTTTCAGGTTGGAGATGAAGTAAGGCATTGCATCAGCAAAGAAGAACTTGATATTATATGAGCCTCCGTTGATTGAATATCAAGGAGATAATGTCCAGATTCCTTCAGTAGAATATTTCTCTCCTAAATATCTTGAAGAATTGCAGAAAGATAATATCCTTGATAGGAGAACAAGAACTTAAAAATGAGGCAATATGGAGTACCTTCATGTGCGATTCAAAGGTATTAATCTAGGCAAAGAAAAACGGATTGATATTTGAAGGGTGAGGTAACTATACCCTCATATATTTGTTGATCGAAAATGATATTTTGGTGGTCCCAAAGCTTCCTGTGGGGAGGAGAGATGCAGGGGACTAGTAAAGTGATCAAAAATGAAAGTGTTCAAAAGTGCTCTAAAATGGAGTCAAAATGTAGATATCATCACCCTGAATCCAACACAACTTGAATCACTAAAAAATGATATTATGTGCTCCAGATATCACATTCTGATCATTTTATTAAACAAGTAAAATTTTTGGAGGTTGAAGTGCAGGATTACTGACTAGGCAGTCTGTATGATGACTCAACAGGCTAATTGTGCAAGTTGATTGTGTACTTTGGGTCAATGGCATGCTCCCAAGTGGCCTCATGTGTTTGGTTTAGAATTGGAGAAATATGGTTGGTTGTGGTTTATTTTATGTGGACCTATGAAAGGGTGCCACATGGCCCAATCATGGGCTGCCACATGGAAACCTAGGATTGTCGAAAATTTTGTTAAGGGTCAAACTGGCCTCCATTGGGTTCGAACTCGTGACCTTAGAGCAAATAGGGCAATGCCTTACCAATGCACTATTGGTGGTTCTTTTTAAACAGAGTGGAAAAGCTTATTATAAAGGTTCTGAAATATATGTTTGAGGAATGGGGTCAGGGCTAAGACATTGGCCCTTAGTCATCACATGCCCACAAAATAGAAGGCAGAGCAACTGAGGGCTCGAGGCTTAGCCTCATCTTGAGGTCACGATACCACCCAAAGGACTAGTGCAGAGGCATTTTGTTACAGGAGCAAGAGAGATTTGGTAAGGAGGCCTTGGTCACATCCCTTGCCATAGGACCAAGCCCTAACGAGTTTAGCATGGACATAGAGGGGGGCTAAGGGTTATCCATAACCCAAATACTATGGTAAATAAAAATACCCTCGCACATAATGGAATGGTGTTGCATATGAGGGGGCTTGGAAAAGGCCCCAAGTCATGGTCCTATGACACAAGTGAGAACTGTGGGTGGTGCTAAACCATTGGGCACAGGATTTAGGGGCCAACCCAGCCTTTTTGGGCAGCAATGGAACCATGGCCCAAGATTTGGGGCTATCCTGATGGGGTTGGGTGATTACCCCTAGCCCCGAGCACATGGCCCCATGTGGTCCTGTTTTTCCACCATATGGGGTCATTGTGCATTTAAATGATACGAAAAATGGCACTCGAAATGATGGAAATCTCACTGATGCAAGGCGAATTTGGTACTCATTGGTCTCTAGAATTGTGGAATTCATACAACAATTGGACAGAGGAGCCAATTTGTAGAGTAGTTAGTAGAAAAAAATCTCTAGAGCATAACTTTCTTAGTTTTTGGCCAAATTGAGCCCAACAAAACCCTAGATTGGGGCTTTTTGGTGTTCTTGAGCCATTGGAGACACTATTTTTAGAATCTGAGCATTGTAAATCCATGAAATCACATATTTGAGCATTTAATGAAAGAGGTCTAACATTGGAAGCTGGACGAGGAGATGTAGCCCACGAGGGGTGAACTCCTTTATCATTTTTTTGTCTTGAGTTGGTGTGTATGGTATATTTGTCTCTACTTTTATGCTACAAACTAATTTTAAAAAAAAATAATTTATGTACTTTTACAAATTGATCCATTGCCTAAGAGAGATAAAATTTTACTTGGAATTTTTTCTTAAACCTTTAAATTTGGAATACAGATCAAAGGATTCACTTTCCCCATAACTTTGCAAGGCTAATGGGTGACCAAAGAGATATAGGGTAATGGAGTAGATTGAATCCGAAGGAGGTGAGAAAGAGAATGACCTAAAAAATAATGCTAAGATTGTCACCTATGCAATTACTTCTATGCCTATTTTAGGTTATAGTGGATAAAACAATTATCTTAACCAATATAATGATCAACACTGATATAGATTTGTGCCTTATATACATATCAAGTGAATCAAGTAAATATTTTTTCTCACAATAAACCATTTCCTAAAATATTCATATGAAATATACTAACTAGAGAACTTAATCACTCTCTCTCATAGGATGAAACAACTATAAGATTTAACAAACAAACTAACAAAAAAGATAGATTTATATTATTCTTAATGACCACTGTAAAAATTATGTAGGATATAATATTGTCTATCCATAGAATTACTATAAACCCAATATCTTGGAAATTACAAACTAGGTACTTTTAGTTTTTGGTGTGGATTGTCACAATAATGTAAAGATTATATATAGAAAAATTCATGTTGAACCTAATCATTTATTCTGAATTATTGTAAAAGTGAAAACTATAGAAATTCTATAATGATGCCTACAAGATTTCAAGTAAATCCTACCAAATCTACAACCATCACCTATAGGTTTAATAAATGGCATATAACTTTGAAAGTACAAATTGGGTATCCATAACTTTTGGGGAGTTTTTTCATTTAATTATAAGGAATAAAGATACCAAAATTCACCATTGGCCAAATAGATTATATCTTGACTTATAATTAAATCAAATTCTATAATATCTATATGGAAACCTACATGATTTGGAAGAATAGCGTGAGATATGATAAATGACTTATAACATTGAAATTACAAAAAATGTATCAAATAATTTTGGTGAGTATGATTCATATAAACATAAAGTTCAAGTCTCTTGGAAATCATCACTACTAAAATCATAATTTTTGTGTTGTAATTAAATCAAATGCAACAGGAATTTTGCAAGACAACTATGCATCTAGTAAATGACTTAAAATTCTCAAAATACAATCTAGGTGTTTGTGATACTTTCTTTTTTTCTATCCATTTCATTACGAGTCTTTTAACTAACAAAAATCACGTCAACCAATATTTTAATTATTAACAAATAACAAAATCAGGTTGTAGGATGCACTTAGAACTTAGGAAGGTAAGTCTTTTTCATGTGTATCAATAAAATCCATACACCATGTTTCATCTCATCTAATATGGATTCTTAATCAACAATAACCTTCATAGTAATCAAAAGCCACTCATGCATTTATCTTTCATTCATGAGACATGATGAAAATATATGTTGTTAAGATATATCTATTGACTCATCCAATTGTAAGCTCTATCCAACCAAAAGAATAATAATATTTTCATTGTAGGTGTATATAAAACAAACCAAGAAAATTTCTAGATAATATTATACAAGAATTACATTATAAAATCTTTGCATTATTTTTGTTCCATACATGCCATCACATGTATTTATGACTTTCACCTATAGGAACATATACATTATAATCAATGAAGTGGGCCTAAAAATGATTCACTAAGCATAAAATGACGATCATATGAAGTTGTAAGTATGTCCAACAAATTATTTGATATTAAACACCTTTCCACCTATCTATAAGTAGAATTACACTACATGTTTCTACAGTTAATTACCCTTAATTTAGATTATAGACCATGCCACCACCAAGGTGAAAATTAAAAGCATTCAGTTCTTAAAGAATTAGAATATCATTTTTTTTCTGTAGTTAAAGTTCAATAAAAACCCCTTAATCTAGACTATAGACCATGCCACCACCAAGGTGAAAATTAATAGCACTCAATTCTCAAAAAATTAGAATATGATTTTTCCTCTACTTAAAATTCAATAAAGACTTGACATTGTTGATTGTAGGATTTCCATAGTGTCAATTGCTTCATTTGTTGGCCTACCTAACCATAGAGTGGCACCTTCTCTACGACATAATCCCTCAATTCCTCCCTCCCTTGCGCTTATCATAATTCCCTATGTATTGCACCAGTTGCATTCCTCACACTCTACATGCCTATAATCTTTTCCAAACTTATTTTGGGCTCAAACATGCATATAATCTTAGAAAAATAATGTAAACTCATGGATACACAGAAAGTATGGCCTTTATTTACGTATGATGTCTTCTCTTCTTATTTCTCTACTTTCAAAAAATGGATTTCTTATCCCATTCGAATTTCCATTTTTGATCGTGATTTAAAGATTTGTTTTCTCATGCTAACCTTCACACATTTGTTTAAAGTAGTTGGGAAACAAAGATTAGTTTTCTCATACTAACCTTCACACATTTGTTTCAAGTAGTTGGGAAGGAGAGAAAGTATATGAAATATTTCATTATTCTTTTTAAATAATGGTCTAAGCTCCAAATTATATAATGAAAATGAGTGAAGATAAATAAAATGCCTAAGTGGATTTTAAAGAGAGAGTTATATCAGCATAATATTTCCCGATACACCCTTTCACCATTTCTCCACTCATAGTATCATGGAATCTTTATAAGAATTCATGCCTTAGTAAGATACTAGACATATTCATTAATTAAATTAAAATGCATATACGTTATTTTTAAGATAACTATCTCACCTTGGCATAAAATTAAAATATGCAGACAAACAATAAACACACTAAATAGAAAGCATATGTACAAGCTTTAATCACGGGCTCAAAATAGATATTTACAAATATAATTTATAATTCTGTTGAATACAGAACAAGTTTTTCATGGTCGCTTTGATGGATTGTTATGAACGTATCTATCAACATTCACCCTTCAACGTTTGCTAGAATTTCCTTTGCAATGTCCACTACACGTTTGTCCAATCTTAATAGAAAACTTATCTTTCCACGTGTTCCATGAATTTTTCTATAAACTTACTACATTTTTCTAAACACATCTTCACATCCTCGTGTTTTGATACCACATAGTATCCACTTAGATAGTAGTAGTGATACATTACTTTGAATGGACTAAACTGAATTAGTTATAAAACCACACAAATAGCTAAATCAAATTAAAAAAAAAATCAAAACCATATCTACCACAATAGCGTTATACAAGAAACAAAACCAAAACCATAGTTACCAAAATCATGTACACAGTACCAGCTAAATTTTCATCTAGTAATAATAGAGTTTCCATGTGGAGCTTAAAGAGTATAGATTTACTTTGAAAATGTTCTCTAGTCCTAAATGGGAATCACATGTTTGTGTAAAAATTAACAATCAATCAACAATATTAACTATATTCTTGCATCAAAATTTAATGAAAAATTGTTGTGCGATAAAGAATTAGAGGAGAAGAGAAAATTAAGTTACTAGAAGAAGACACATCCATCTTAATCTAGAATATGAAATGTTCTCTTAGTTTTGACTAGCATAATGAAGAAAATTTACATTGCAAAATATGAAAAAATTCTCACAGACTCCATAGTGAAGCAAGAACAAGAGAAATTAAGTTACTATAAGAATACTCATCCATCCTAATCTAGAAGATGGCATTTTCTCTTAGCTTTAACTAGCATAATGAAGAAAATCAGCATTGCCAAAATATGAAAAACTTCTCACAAAATCCATAGTGAAGCAAGGTGTTGTATGATTCGTAAGATGTCACGGATGGAAAGAATTCATCATCTCTATGACACTAAGACGGTTGGAGATCAAAAATAGTTTATCTTAGATTTCCTTACATATACCCACATTTGATCACAATTTGAAAATATTTGTTGCAATGTTAAACTTATAAGCTTATCACTCATCAAACCCATGGTGATTTAGATTTAGTAATGCTTCTATTGACTCAATTTAAGGATAAAATAATAATTCAAAAAAACAAGTAATTTCCTTACCTTTCTTAAGGTCAAATATGTGCATCTTTGTTGTAGTGCATGTTCACCATTATTAGCATTGTTATCGTCTCACACACACACACACACACACTGTAATACTCCTTAGTGAATAGTAAATATTTTAATTTACTTCTACTGAAATGACTTGGTAAATAGTGGGCCATGCTACAAGCTTTGGTATGAATAAGTGATAAACATAAATGTTTATTTTTCTAAATTTAATTAATAAATATTTCTTACGGTCATCCATACAATCATGATAAAAAGTGGTAAATGAGAGTTTCACTTACCAAATAGATAGAAAGATAGATATTCCTCTCCCTAGAGATAAATAATCTCAGCTGGGAAAAGGGGGACGACAGGGTGAGAAGGAAGAAAACTTGAGGGAACCTTGTGAACTCGTACCTAGTTTAAGGAGTTCGAACGGAGAAGAATGAAGTTGTAAGCTTGTGACCCTTAGACAAGATGTTCTTAAGGGAGGCAGGGCACTACCAAGCAAGGTATTCTTGAGTTGGTTGGCTAGTGGAATCCAAAATGAAGCTTGTGTGCTTAGTTTTGGCCTTGAGAGAATGTCTCTAGGTTACAGCTATGTAGGTCACTATTTTGAAAATGTTCTAGATGTGAAACTAGCTCGAATAAGCCTACAAAGGAAACATACAAGTATTAAGAAAATTTGTTTTCCTGTTGGCTGTTGTTTTAGAACTCAACACTATTATTTATACTTTGTTTATATTGTTCAAAGACTAAAACTATGTTTATATTGTTCAATGATTGGAACTATCTTTATACTATTAAACGAGTTAAACTATGTTCATGGTGAGAAGTATGATTAAAACTGTGTCTATATTATGAAGTATGTGAATTACAAAGAAATGTTTTAGGATAGAAATTGCTACTCATTACATGGAGGGTATATGAATATAAGAAAATGAGAAAAGGTTAACAGGAAGTCAAGACATCATCCTATAGTGGAATTTCATGTTAGTTCCTAGTCCAAGCTAAGGTTGTCAATAGCCAAGGAATAGTCTCTAATCGATAAGGATGTCTTTAAAAAAAAGAACACACTATGATGAAGTATTATTTAAAATCTTGTATAAAATATAAGAAATGGTAGTTAAGCCTATATCGAAGAACCATATATAAATACTTTTTTCTTAGAAAATATTTCAGAAAAAACTAACATTATCAGTTTCATATTCCAAACTATGTAAGAATAGGAAAATAAACAGAATACCCATAGTACTTAACAAAAGAGTAATATTGTTTATAATGAGATAGAAATATTGTTTATAATGAGGTAGAAACTTCTAGATACAGTTTTAAGGAACATATATACCATAAATATTGCAAACACAACAATAACATTATAAATCTCAAATACAATGACACAAAAAGAGGAAGTCTAAAAAAAAATGCATCTTTGTCGTAGTGCATGTTCACAATTATTAGCATTGTTATCATCATAGAAAAGCACAAACACACACACTTTAATACTCCTCAATGAATAGAAAATATTTTAATTTACCTCTACTAAAATGATTTGGCAAACAATGGACCATGTTACAAGCCTCGGTATGAATAAGTGATAAACATAAATGTTTATTTTTCTAAATTTAATTAATAAATATTGTTTATGGTCATGCATACAATCACGATAAAAAGTGGTAAATGAGAGTTTCACTTACCAGATATATAGAAGACATATATTCCTCTCCCTAGAGATAAATAATCTCAGCTGGGAAAAGGGGGACGACAAGGTGAGAAGGAAGAAAACGTGAGGAAACCTTGTGAACTCAGTACCTAGTTTAAGGAGTTTAAATGGAGAAGAATGAAGTTGTAAGCTTCTGACCCTCAGACAATATGTTATTGAGGGAGGCAAGACACTACCAAGCAAGGTATGCTTGAGTTGGTTGGCTAGAGGAATCCAAAATGAAGCTTGTGTGCCTAGTTTTGGCCTTGAGATTGGACATGGTAGGGTTAGAGAATGTCTTTAGGTTACAGCTATGTAGGTCACTATTTTGAAAATGTTCTAGATGTGAAACTTGCTTGAATAAGCATAGAGAGGAAACATACAATTATTAAGAAAATGTGTTTTCCGGTTGGTTGTTGTTTTAGAACTCAACACTGTTATTTATACTTTTTTTATATTGTTCAAAGACTAAAACTTTGTTTATATTGTTCAATGACTGGAACTATCTTTATACTGTTAAAAGAGTGAAACTATGTTTATGGTGAGAAGTATGATTGAAACTGTCTCTACATTATGAAGTATGTGAATTACTAAGAAATGTTTTAGGATGGAAATTGCTACTCATTCCATGGAGGGTATATGAATATAAGAAAATGAGAAAAGGTTAACAAGAAGTTAGGACATCATCCTATAGTGGAATTTCAAGTTAGTTCCTAGTCCAAGTTGAGGTTGTCAATAGCCAAGGAACTGTCTCTAATCGCTAAGAATGTCTTTAACAAAAAGGAACAGACTATGATGAAGTATTATTTAAAATCTTGTATAAAATATAAGAACAGGTAGTTAAGCCTATATTGAAGAACCATATATAAATACTTTCTGCTTAGAAAAGATTTCAGAAAAAACTAGCATTATCGGTTTCAAATTCCAAACTGTGTAAGAATAGGAAAATAAACCGAACACCCATAGTACTCAACGAAAAAGTAATATTGTTTATAATGAAGTAGAAATATTGTTTATAATGAAGTAGAAACTTCTAGATACAGTTTTAAAGAACATATATACTATAAATATTGCAAACACAACAATCACATTATAAATCTCAAGTACAATCAGACAAAAAGACAGTCTAAAAAAAATTATCGCTGACTAAATATAATATCCACTACACCATTAAAAAAAAGGAAATCTGGAAGAAAATGATTTTGTGGGAAATCAAGAAATAAATAATAAAGGAAAAGAAATAAAACTGTGTTTTAGCCACAATATGGTCGAATTTTGGAGCCGCTAGTAAGAAGGGCATCTGAATACTATAAGTGAACTCATGACTCCATATGCCGGAAAGGGAAACCTGCATCCACAAGTAGTTGTCGAATGAAATCATTGGCAACGAGAAAATAAAAATTAAGAACCTAATAGCGAGAGAAGTGATAAATTAAGAATATGTTAGAGGTTTCAATTGCAAATTGAGCCAAAGAAATCAGAGATTTCTCCCAATCGCCGTAGAACAAACCCTTGAGGAATGAGGAGGAAACTGAGCCAGGGTCATGCGACAGAGGGGGGGTGGTTAGATATGTAACCACCCATCCTCCATAACCACCAGTGGATTTTCCAAATAAACGTGGATTATAGATACTAGGATTTCCCCGGATACCAAGGAAAGTTAGTCTCGTCACCTGGTAAGTGGTGTAGAACAGGCCGATCTGAGAAGGTTAGGGACTAGGCTCCAAAACATTCAACATAACCTCCATGACATTATAAGCATAAAAGAGTAATTATAAATCCTTACAAATGAGTACACAAAAAAAATTTGACGTCTAAGGATGCACATTATAATGGAAGTCGTAAATCAATGTAATAATTGAACTGTTCTAGTAGACCTAGATCCTAAAGGTGAGTGACCTTAATAATATTATGGGAGTTGTTTATAATGCGATTTTTTGGAGATTCCGGTGACGGAATCCGGCGGAAGAAATTGAGGTAAAATCTTGATTTTTTAGTAGTTAAAATGGTTTTTTAACCGTATATTTGGATTCAGCATCCTGAAAAACCCTTGGGACCCTTTGATTGTGGAGAAACTAGCTATCAAACTTGCGATTCCAATAAATTGCTGCCGGATTTTGACTAGAAAAAACCATCGAAAAAACTTTCAAAAAGTCTCATTATAGACAACTGCAATATTATGTACTTCTAATAAAAAAGATGTAACCACGGTGAGGCCAAATTGTTTATATAATTACGCCGTAAGGCATTCCCTCTGTGAGAAACTTCCCTCCCATGCCACCTGTAACTTTATATACCGTTAATCTGGGTGTTAGACGATTAAAATGACTTGGACCATTGGATCTGGTTGGGTCAGTTACTAGTTATTAATTAAAAAAAATCATACGTTATACATTTAATTCAACTATTAGAATTGTAATCGCCTTTATCTTGAATCCGATTTAACATTTAACTGTTTCTTGAATCTGTATTACAGATTTATAAAAGTGGGACGCTGAGTCTTCCCCTCCGGTATCTCACAATCAGATTTAACATTTAACTGTTTCTTGAATTTGTATTATAGATTTATAAAAGTGGGACGCTGAGTCTCCCCCTCCAGGTATTTCACACAGTTCGAATGTTAACTACAGATTTATAATAGTGGGACGCTGAGTCTCCCCCTCCCCCTCCTGGTATCTCACACAGAGTTCGAATCTATTAGTTAACAGAGAATTTGAATTTCAGGAGCCCACGATGGAAAGAAGTGGAAATCAAAATGGTGGAAGATGGCGAGGAAGTGGAAATCAAAATAGTGGACGATGGCGAGCGGTTTCCTCTTCCTTATCTTTAGTCTTGACATGGCAATGGACGAGGACAACCCCGTGTTCGAATCCCTCCTCGCCACAGGATACTCAGAAATCGCTGCCATTGTCACGCGGATGTTGCACAGTGTAGGGTTTGATATCCGGACCTGCAAGAACATTTATTAATTTAAAACTTCATTCCTTATACATTTAATTCAAGTACTAGAATTTTAATCGGCTTATCTTGAATCCGAGTTAACATTTAACTTTTTGTTGAATCCGTGTTACAGATTTATAAAGGTGGGATGTTGAGTCTCCTTCTCCAGGTATCTTACACAAAATTCGAATTTATAAGTTAACAGAGAATTTGAATTTCAGGCGCCTACCATGGAAAGAAGTGGAAATCAAAATGGCGGAACATGGCCAGCGATAGGAAAGCACCTGGCGCCTTGATACTATTTCATCATCCTCATCTTTAATCTTACCATGGCAATGGACGACGACAACCCCGTGGAATCCCCATCCACAGATCAAGTGTTCGAGTCCCTCATCGTCCCAGGATAGGCAGAGATGGATGCCATTCTCCGCCACGCGAACGCTGCAGGGTTCGACATCGCCACCTGCAAGAACGTAACAATGTTTGCCCCAGCTAGACGTGGAATTGTTCCCTGTTGTTAGTTTCCCAGCTCTTCCCCGCCACGTGCTTTGCCACGTTGAAGCGTAGAAGCTTTAGTAGGGCGACCTGGCGAACAAGACCTCCAGCATTTGAATCCCCTCCCTGGCTTTTGGCCGCTCCATCGTCGTCACCACGGGACCTCCAATGAACCAGGTATCCGCCAAGTACGTCGTGCTCAACTACAGTGCTAGGGTTGTTTCACTCGATCTTTATGGGAACGCCAACCTGGTAATTCCCGGAATCGATCGTGTTCTTGATGACGAAAAATATAAGGATCTTTTAAATCTTGTGAAGCTTAAGGCCAAGAAAGGCAAGAAATTGCACAAGAAACCAGGGGGAAAGTGATCAAGAATGGGTTGTGCCTGCTGTCATCACCATGCCATGAGTCCAAACAGTCCCTTGTGGTTTCTTTTCGGTGGTTGGTACTCCAGGGTTCAAGATATCAGGGGGGATAAATGTATATGCCACCGTCTGGTTTAAAAGCCCTGCCTTATGGAAAAAATAAATCTAAAATTAATAGCAAAGCATCTGAAATGTAAAAAGATGGCGCATAACAAAGAAATAACCGTGTATTACAATGGTTTTTTGGTCTCACTTTGTTTCGTTACCTTCTTTGTTCAATGCAAATAGCTGATGTTACTTTTCTTTACGCGGATAAAAAAAGATAAATTAATATAGTTGGATTTTATATATTTAAAACATTTTATTATTAAAATTTAAAAATCATAAAAATTAATTGATTATTATTTGAATTTAATTTATTCACTGGGTTACTGCAAAACATGGAAAGCAAACAGTTATTTTAATTTATGTTACCCCTTCCAAACGGCGGTTATTTTAATTTGTGTTTGTTGGTAGGGTAGTGATAAATTAATATAGTTGGATTTTATATATTTAAAACATTTTATTATTAAAATTTAAAAATCATAAAAATTAATTGAATTATTATTTTAATTTAATGTATCCACTGTTACCCCTTTCAAATGGTTATTTTAATTTGTGTTTGTTGGTAGGGGAGTTGTGTGCGTCTAAACTATTATTTTACTTTTTGTTTTGTTCATTCTAGAGTGTTAACGTTTAGTATTTTTGGATTACTTTTTGTTTTGTTCATTCTGATTTACCCTGCTAGAGTGTTAACGTTTAGTATTTTTCGAGTTCAATTCAAGATTCAAGATGGGACGTGAACAATAATTTTTGGATTAAGAAATGTGACATCTCTCTTATTCCCATTTATATCAACTCAACTCATTAATATATTTCTTGAATCTTAAACGTTGGAAGTCTTTTTAGGCTTATATCAACTCAGCGTCTTTTTAGGCTTATATCAACTCAGCGACTCAGCGCATGAATATATTTCTTGAATCTTAAAAGTTGGAAGTCTCTTTAGGCTTTTTGTTTTTAGTTTTTTCTTTGTTTTAACCCAACACCAGTTACATTAGGTTTAGTTATGTTTCAACCTATTTTCAAAGAATTTAGCTTGAATTTATTAGCTTGAATTTAGCTTTAAACTTTCGGCACAAAGATGAATATTTCTCTCTTTTTCTGTTTAGAAAAATTAATAATTCTAATGCCTTTAATGATAAATGTTTTTTTTATAAATTAATAATTCTAATGTTTTTAGTGAAATGTTTTTTTATATTTCTCTCTTTTTCTGTTTAGAAAAATTAATAATTCTAATGTCTTTAATGATAAATGTTTTTTTTATAAATTAATAATTCTAATGTTTTTAGTGAAATGTTTTTTTATACGAAGATGAATAATATTTCTCTCTTTTTCTGTTTAGAAAAATTAATAATTCTAATGTCTTTAATGATAAATGTTTTTTTATAAAATTAATAATTCTAATGTTTTTAGTGATAAATGTTTTTTTATAAATTCATATCACGTGTCCTCATGCACAAAATAATGAAGACAATCTTTCCAAAAAATAATGAAGGCAACCTTTCCAAACTTACGTTAATGAAGACAACCTTTCCAAAAAATAATGAAGACAACCTTTCCAAACTTACGTGGACTGAAACGATGATGTTTGTTTCTCTCAATTATTTATTCATATTCTATCCTCCATCAAATTTGGTCATTCTCCACCATCTCCTCCATCAAATTTGGTCATTCTCCACCATCATAGTAGTAGAATCTGGTTGGTTCAAACTCGCTTAAATCAAAGGTAGTTTTAGTTGGAGCTTTGAATTAGTTTAAGACTTTTCTTTTTAATGGGTTTTCATGTAGTTTAATTGGTTATAGATTAGGTATGGGTGTATTGCACTATAAAATTTATATTTTTTTATATTTAAATAATGAGAAATTTTTTTCCCTTATTCATTTCCAAATGCTTATATATATATATATATATATA